>CM046354.1:15793835-16088855 GCA_025403435.1 Artocarpus heterophyllus | reverse complement strand
TTTGTAATTTGTACTGTTGCATCTGCCTCTCATCCCTTGTCTATTTCTTGGATAGATACTCACCCACAATACTTCTTCTCCGGCATTTTGATGTGTTCCGGAATTTGGGCTCTCAAGAAGGTTCACCAAGTGATCTGTGGGCATCACTTCTGAGATTGCATCAGTTATCAGAGAATTTACTGAGCCAGTTTTTTGAAGAGGGAGACATCTGTTTTGATGGAAAACTAAATGGTGAATTTGTAAGATTCAGTTTATTTATCAAGTCTTTTCTTGTTTTAAGCGTATTCAATAAATCTTAATTTTTGTTGTTTCACATTCTGTCAAAAAGGAATTATAACCAATCATGTTACCTTCTTCTCTGTCTGTCTATAGTATCACTTCTCTATTAGTTGATGCAATGTTTTTTTTTTTTTTTTTTCAAGGGAAAAAATAGAGCGATATTAAAGATGCATATTTTGGAGATAAAACAGTCTTTATCAAAAGACTCCAAGAATTTAAGCCCCTTCGACTATTTCAGTATGCCATTTGCTAATGTTACAGGATCTACGAGTAATTAGCAAGCATTTAATTTATGCCACCGGAGATAGCACCCATCCTGCTGCTTTATATGTTTTGTTTTTGATTCAAAAAGGTTTTGGCAATATAAAAGAGAATTTTTGAATCAACATCCCTTGCCTGTCCGAGTTTCTAGCTTTAGCTATTGTCAGATACCAATATGTTTATGATCAATTTAGCTGACC
This sequence comes from Artocarpus heterophyllus, assembly GCA_025403435.1. Classification (NCBI taxonomy): domain Eukaryota; kingdom Viridiplantae; phylum Streptophyta; class Magnoliopsida; order Rosales; family Moraceae; genus Artocarpus; species Artocarpus heterophyllus. The sequence continues at coordinate 16,088,115 of CM046354.1, read as the reverse complement.
TGTGGGTAGTATACCGATTTGAAAATGGAGATAATGTTATAACATACCTTACTGCATTACAGTGAGTTAATCTCAAGAAGAAGGCTTTTTATTGATTAGTCTGTCATGGATGGTAATTCTTATAAATGCAGTATGGGAGCAATGGTGTAAACATACAAAGGCATCAAGTGCTATTAGTTCAGCTGCTGATGCATCTGAAGGGCTACCTCCAACGTAAGGCGTTGCTTTAGCCATGAATAAGCATGAGTCCTTGACTGAAGATCAAAGGGTTAGAATGCTGTCACAATCGCTGCGAAATGTTTCTGAACTCCTTCGTAATGTAAGTTAAATGCTGGTTTGAAATTTTAATTGGATGATACAATCCTTCTCCAGCAGTTTTAATGTATATATATTTTTGAATGTAGCAGCATGTGTCTGAGCACTACAATTAGGGAATATATAGAGATTACTGAAATTCAAGCTTTGTTAATTGTTCTAGCTATCCATCGACAATGTGGCATTTGGAAATGCAGTTAGAACTACATTTTGTAGTTCAAACTACATTTTGGTTTAAATTTTGTAAAAAAACATTGCAACAATTTTGGTTGGAACTACAAAATGTAGTTTCAACTCTCCTCCGAAATGCTAACATAACTTTACATGGGTATTGTTTATCTAAATTGCAGGATATTAATTTTAGTAACTTTGAGCTATCCATTTGTCACCTTTTTTTAAATATTTATTTGAAACCCCTAAGTTGACGTATATGATTTATTGCAAACGAGTTTCTATTGCTTTTCTTTTTGTTGAGCTTGTTAAGGTCCTTCCTCCTTCACATTGTTTTGGACCTTTAATTAAGAGTTTTTTACATGTATGTTACAGTTCTTTTGTTCATTACTGTTGACTTTGATGTGTCAGATTGTTTTTTTTTGCAGATTGATACAGAAGAATTTATAAAAGATGTAGTTGGACAGACATCTGGTTTCATGCCCAGAGATATGCATGCGTTGATAGCTGATGCTGGTGCTAGCTTGTTTTCCAGTGGCAATGTTCCTGTCGATACGCATGAACCCGAGAAATCATATCAGTCTGTACAACTTCAAGAAGAATCTGACAGTGAGTCTAGCGAAGTCATACCTCAGATGCTGGGGAAAGAAAACTTGAAAAAGGCACTGGAGAGGTCAAAGAAAAGGAATGCATCAGCACTGGGTACCCCAAAGGTCAGTGATCTGAGGATATTTCATTCTTGTAACAGTAGACGCAAATGACTGCTCAACTGTTATTATTATTATATTCTTTTGTTAAAAGAAATAAACTTATTTTTGTAATGTTAGACGCAAATTACTCCTCAACTTTTATTCTTATTATATTCATTTTTTAAAAGATATAAAATTAGCGTTATATAAAAATTAATTAAAATTATCATGATTGTCAAGCAAGAATTTAGTGCTAGAGAATATTGTTTGCTACACCTGTGAAAACTTTTAACTCTCACCTTTTTACTGTAGGTCCCCAATGTCAAATGGGAAGATGTTGGTGGGCTTGAGGATGTCAAGAAATCGATTCTGGATACTGTTCAGGTAGGGACTATTGCACTGTTCATATTAAATGCCACTGGTCTTACAGTTCAAATTTGCCAAAATGAATTATTTAGGTTATTTATTGCAATCTTGGAGCTAACTTTAGCCTTAGTTAAAAACGTCTGCTCCTCTGGAGTGCCCGTTTCTGTATTAAAGATATTGAAGATGATAATTGCATTCAAGTAATGGGGCCTCAATAGTCTTAACCAAAATGGTTGCTTATAATGCTATTCTGTCTCTTAGGTGATTGTTCTGTTTATGCTTCTTGTTTACTATTTCCTCGAAGCCTATAGAATACCATACTTACTCTTAATTCTTGTGTGTATAGTTACCTCTTCTGCATAAGGATTTGTTTTCCTCTGGCCTGCGCAAGCGCTCTGGTGTTCTTTTGTATGGACCACCTGGAACAGGGAAAGTAAGTTAGGTGTATCGTACTACTAAAGGATTTCTTAAGTGGCACTTCTCGTTTTGGTTAAATATTCATTCATAACCTTGAATTGCTTTCTTATTTTTGAATATCAGACTCTATTGGCAAAAGCTGTTGCAACGGAGTGCTCCCTGAACTTTCTAAGTGTAAAAGGACCTGAACTAATCAATATGTACATAGGAGAATCAGAGAAAAATGTTCGAGACATTTTTCAGAAGGTTAAATAGTCATGTTACTGTAATTTCTATTTATTGAAGAGATATACGTATTAGTTGAGTAGCATGATATTTGTACTTACTATGTAGATCATAGAAGGTTTGTCTGAACTCAATTATAATGGGATTGCATGTCCGTTGCAGGCTAGAACAGCACGCCCCTGTGTTATCTTTTTGATGAACTTGATTCTCTTGCTCCAGCAAGGGGTGCCTCAGGAGATTCTGGGGGTGTCATGGATAGAGTGGTGTCCCAGGTAAGATACTCTTTATTCTCATGGTGCCACATATTTTTATTAATTGATTTGTGATTCTGTTGTTCCTTATTTTGGAAATTTCCACCTTTCTTCCAGATGCTTGCAGAAATTGACGGCCTAAATGATTCAACACAGGTAATCATTTTGTCTAGCATGCACCATCTTTTCTATTTAAATGGTTTATAAATATTTTTTATTTCCTTTTGCTTTGGTTCTGTAAATGCTTAACCTCTTGCTTCTTTTGGTTCTTTTAGGATCTTTTCATAATAGGGGCAAGCAACAGACCAGATCTAATCGACCCAGCACTTCTGCGGCCTGGCCGATTTGATAAGCTTCTTTATGTTGGAGTAAATTCAGATGCATCTTACAGAGAGAGGTGTGATTCGTACAATTTTTCTGCCTTTCTCTTTATGTCCTCGGTATTTTTGTGACATGCTTTTTCTTAGGATCTTTATTTTCATTTCATAGGGTTCTTAAAGCGCTCACCCGGAAGTTTAAATTGCATGAAGACGTATCTCTGTACTCAATTGCAAAGAAATGTCCCCCAAACTTCACTGGTGCGGATATGTATGCCTTGTGTGCAGATGCTTGGTTTAATGCAGCAAAGCGCAAGGTGAATCAAGTCGTCACTTTCTTGGTGCCTTGATTCCATATAAATTATAAGGGTGCATTTTACCTATATCTTGGGCGATTAGGAAAAGGAGTGCACGTGCAGTTTAGATAGTGTATGGTATTTGTAGCTTTTCCATTTCTCCCAAAAGCTTTAGCAGTTTGGGAGGTGAGCCAACAATAGTTTCATAATCCAACAGTAATTAAAAAAATTGATTGTTTTCATCTGTAAAAACTCTTGTTCTTATAAAGACACATGTGCATGTGTCCACACGCACACATCTATATGTATACATGTGGGTGTTGTGTGTGTGTGATGAAATTTGGATTTGGCTAAAAGTTCTGCTATTTTAGTAACTTATTCTTAGACGTGTTTACCTTCCTGTAGGTTTCAAGTTCAGATTCGGATTCCTCTGTAGACAATCAAGTTGATTCTGTCGTTGTTGAATATGACGATTTTGTCCAGGTATGTCACAGTTGTCTCTGTACTAAGTCATGAGAAATTCAATCCTGTTATCGCTTTAAATGCCAGCAACTAAACCTCTGCGTTGGAACAACCTTAAAGTAATGTGTATTCTTTTTCGGCCAAAAAATATGGTGGAGCTTTTTTGACAATCAGTTCCTATGATAATAAAGGACTTCCTCATTTAGATGACAGTGAAAATCAGAAAAGTCAAGAAAGCCTTTGAAAGCATTATCTTTTTGCTAGATTTTCTTAGTGATAGAGCAATTCACAAAACTTGGAAAGGTTGTTTTGACAATGAAAAGACTATGAGATCTTTGAATTTAGGTTCTAGAACTGGTAAAAGTTGGTGCCATTCACTACAACAACCACCGTCTTTAGCTCCTAATATTGCACGTGTATTCTGCTTTTCAAATACAAGGCAGTTTGATTTTGTGCAAGTGATTCAGTTTAGAAAAGAAGTTTGTTGTAGGCCATGGCATTCACTGTTTGATTAGTATATGGATTTATCTGCTACTTACATCTATTCCCTGCTAAGGTTTTGGCATTTGCATATCTTGTTGTTATTCTCTACATTACAAAATAATCGTTGCCTTGACGCCCCTCTTAAGCGAATGGTGCCTTGCTCCGATTTCGCAGGTCTTGAGAGACCTTTCTCCTTCTCTCTCCATGGGTGAACTTAAGAAGTACGAGTTGCTTCGAGACCAATTCGAAGGAGCTTCAAAGTAAGTTCTTGGTAAGGCATTTTCGAACTTGTATTTGAATATATCATGGTGATCGGCACGGACAGTATCAACACCGATGTGCAGAAAAAAAATTTCCCCACAGAAGGAGATATTTATAAAGTGGAGAAGAAAGCGAGAATTATAGTACAGTTTACAATTTCAGCGGATTTTATAGTTCCTGACATTTGGAAAGGAAGGCCATGAGTTTACAATTTTCTTACCAATTTCCTTTCTACCGAACAATCCAATACTCTCTCTCTTCTCTCTCTCTTTAAAGCACTCCAATTTCTTCCCACTCCCATTGACACTCTTAGTCAGAAAGATCAATGTGTTTTTCCTTCCAGGAAAAAATAAATAAATAAATAAATAAGTTAAAGGCCAACATGTTTTTCCTCTTTTGGAGTGTCAATGTCTAACCTCCGTAAAGAGATGAATTTAGAGGGGCATAAATCCCAATTATATTCTAGCTTCTCCAAAGAACATATTCTAATGTAATAGCCGTAGAAGATTTTTTTTTTTTTTTAAAAAAAAAGTTTCCTGAACTGGCCATCGGTGTTTGGTCCCAGTAAATGGGACTACGACATTGTGGAACGGACACATTTATTTCATTACCATTCAAGGAAAATAGTTGTTGTTATCTTTCATTGTTGAAGGACAGCAATACATTGCTACCTTTTAATTCTTTTTTTAGGAGAAATACTACTTATTGCACAGCTTCTATGAATTGCTAATGTTTCATTACCGTGTCGTTCTTTCAAGATTGACAATTTTCTCTCTCTCTTTTTTTTTTTTTTTTTTACATAAATATATCAAGAGGTTTGTTTGGTTAAAATATTAAGTGTGATTGCAGGTATAGCCTAGCAATAAAATCACACCCATCCTAAGTTTAAAAAAATTTCTACTCTAAGTTTATTCTTGTATGAGAATAAGAATCAATGTGAAAAGAGAAAAAATAGTATCCTATCAGAATAAATTATATTATATCAAGCACCCTAACAAGTGATCAACGTGAAAAGAAAAAAAATAGTAATTATATCAAGCACTCAAAACAAGTGATCACAACTGGTAAGATTTTTCTACCAAAAAAAAAAAAAAATCATAAAATCATTTTATTTAGGGGGAGATAGTAGGCAGCATATTCAAGTGCTATTATTTACTTTATACCCATAAATATTCAAGAAATCTTCTTAAACTAACAAATATCCAATGAATTTGAGCGCAGCACGCGTACAGGTATAAAATATACGTATAAATATACATACATACAATATATATATAAGGAAAGATGAATGGGCCAAAGCTCCACTTCAACATCTCAGGCACAAATTAAAAAAAAGGTTTTGCAGTTAGGACGAGGATCTGACACATGGAGGGATTACGGATTACTTCTTCAATTCAACTATCTTAATCTTAACAGGGACTTTGACATAAAAGATGAAAAGAGATCACTTGCGTAGTTATTGGTCACCGCAGTTGCCCATTTTTGCTTCAAACTTAATCCTAAGTTTTTTTTTTTGTTGTCGTCGATTTTTTTTTTTAACGGCAGGGATCTATTCGTAATGCGTCATTAAATATAAGTTAAAATTACATCAACATAGAAAAAGTATAAAACAACGTCAGTTTAAAACACAGCTCATAACAAAACAATTCTGTCAATGAGAGTTATTCTTAAAAATGTTTGAAAAAAAAAAAAACAAAGAGAGCATGGAGTTAATGTAAGAACGTGTTGCTTCTCTGCTTGTTTTCAAGTTAGAAATTTAAATAAACTTGCAAATGCAATACATTTATGATGCATGTACACGTATATATGACATGATAAAGAAATTAGCTAGGATTACTATAATGCCAATGGAGTAATTGTTGAGGAAAAGAGTGTCCAACAACAATGTGATGCATAGAAAACTCTTCGTAAAAATAAGTTGTAGTATAAAACTTTTATATATTATATATAAAATAAAAATTTATTATAATATAAAACTTTTATATATTACAAAAATTTAGTTTCAACCATAAATGAAAGGCTTGTTATAACGGCAAGAGATTAATTGCGTACAGAAGCTAAAGTCTTTCTAGTACCAAAAAAAAAGAAAAAGAAAAGTACAAAAAGCAAGCGTGGTTTAGGTTTCAAGATCCATATAAACAAAAAGTTACAAGCCCGATAATTACTATTATTTTTAAGAAAATATAAATCAAATGTCGTGGACATGGAAATAATTTATTCTAGAATTTGTGGCACACAATCAAAAGGGTGATCCGTTGTGGTAGGTTACTTGCCTTGAACATAATGCAAACCCCATAATTTTAAACAAGTTATGGTATATTCACAATGAAATTTTATCCCTCAAAGAATGATACAAAATTTTTTATTCCTTGGAACCAATGGGCTAAATCAAGAGAATAAATCAAACGAGGAAAAGAGGATGAGGTATTTTTGGGACATCTCTCCAATCCATAATTATTGGAATATTTTATTGGATAAGGGCTAATGCATAATACTTTGGTATATCTTTAAAAATGTCTTCCAAAACCTATAGTTTGGGGTTTAGGTGCATAACTTGAAGATGAAAAGGAATAAATCCCACAAATCAACAAAGATGGTAAAAGAAAAGTGGAAAATATATATATATTTTTTTTCATATGGTCTTTTCCATCTTTTTCTTTTACTATTATTTTAGTGCTTCAGGTTTTTTTTTGTCCTGTTCCTTTACAAAACTATTGTTTTGGTACGTGAAGTCGAGCAGTAGTCACAAAAAAAAAAGGTTCGCTTGTTTAATTTAATTTTTTTTTTACAGATCAAAACAAATAAACTTTTGCCCCACCAGAACCACACAAAGATGGGCAAAAATGCAACTAAATTAAAACTAGGCTCCGGGTCAAACTTGTGCGGTTTGAAAGAGCTTCTCTTCACCGAACGGTGGGGCATTGATTTTTATTTTTTTATTTTTTATTTTTTAAGCTATGATTTTATGATGATGTAAAACAAAAAATCTTCTATGTGGCAATATCCAGTTTTAATTATGTATATATATATATATATATATATTCAATTGAAAGAGTAAAGAAGCAAAAAAAAGCAAACTGAGTCATGTTGTGCCCCACGAGCTTCTTTTTTGCTCTAGTTCGACGCGCTTTTGGAACTTCCATTTCTACATTTTTCTGTTTTTTTAAAGGATAGTTATCCTTTTTTTGGAAACCAGAGTTTCTCATTTTTCATTTTTTAATAGAACTTTTCTCATTTCATTAAACCTTGGAACGAAAAAAAAAAGAAGTCAAGAAAAGCCATAAATAACTCTAAAATTTAGTAATATATTATCTTAATAATATTTAAATTCTCTTTCTTTTTAAATTTTAACTGAGATTTTTTAAAAAATTCAAAACTACTCAATTTTATGGAATTATTGCTGGAAATATGTGACAATATTCTTTTGATTTAGTCTCAAAAAAATTTCCTTTTGATTTTTGTCTTTCAAAATCTAGTAAGATGTTGTCTTAATGAATTTAGATTCTCTTTCTGTCTAAATTTTAGTTTATAGATTCTCGAAAGGTTGTAAACTACTCAATTTTATGAAATTCTTACCTAAAATATGTGAATAAAAAATTGTTTTGATTTTTGTCTTTCAAATCGTGGATAAATGGTGAATTGACTCAAATCGCTGTCGGCATTAGGAAAAAAATAAATAAAAGAAAAAAAATGAGAAAAAAAAGGACAAATGGAGTGATAAAATTTAGCTCACATAATAATTATTTTTTTTTGTGGAAAAAGGCTTTTTACCTTCTAAAAGCAGGGGAAAGTGCATCACGCGCTTAAGCTGCGTCTGCTTGAGGCAGTTCAAAAACAAGCCATTTTGGCAAATAACGAAAAATGAAGTGGTGAAATCGCAAATCCTAAAAACATGTCCCTGAAACAACAACGGTTAAAGTGCTTATTGTTTTTTCTGTTTTCATAGACTTCTTATCTCTATGGTTTAGATTAGATCGGTCTGTGTTCCTTCGTTGGCAAAAATCCAAATCAAAACATCCAAAAAAAAAACTATTTTTTTAATTATTTTCCCCTTTTACAACACAGAGAAAAAAAATAAAATAAAGGCAAAAAAAGGGGAAAAAACGCGGCTGCTGTATGCACCGAGAACCAGAGAGAGAAAATAGAGAGAGAGAGAGAGAAAGAGAAAGGCTTTTACTTGATTCTTCCCAGCTAATTGAAATCTTAAATCCCACCAAAAAGGTTCTCTTCTAAGATAATTTCGAAGCTTTGATTTGCCCAGAAAAAGAAAAGTTTTTTTTTTTTGGTTTTTGGATTCAAAGTTTGAATTTGCCTTTTTTTTTTGTTTGGTATTGTTCTTCTAGGAAGAACCAAAAAAAAAAAAAGGTGTAGAGCAGAATTTGGGTTTGTGATCGGTTCTCATTCGATTGTTTTTGTTCGAATTGTCGGTGGTTTTGGATACTTCGAGATGAATCAGGGACGAATTCGAGCTCGGATTCGGCTTTTGGAGCGATTGTAGGTTTGCTTGTGCGGTTTTTTTGGATGATTTCGGTGGGAAGTAGTGGTAGGGATGCGAGGCGGGAGCTAGGGTTAGGGTTTAGTGGTCGTCGGTCGGAGATGGACGACACCGAGCTTGAAGAAGGCGAGGCCTGTTTCTACCAGAACAACAACGACGATTACGATGCGAGCATCGATCCAGATGCTCTCTCTTACATCGTAAGATTTTGTTTTGCTGTTATAATGTCTCTCCGAATTGTTTGTGTTTATGTGTTGATTATAGTTTTTTTAATCTTCTTCCACGAATTTGGGGTTTTTGAAATTGCTTAAAATTCTGGGTTGACTTTTCCTGGTCTTTAGATCCAAGCCTTAGTACTTGGTTGGAGTTCAAGTCTTAGACTTTGGATAGTTAGAAGCTTTTAGGACTACCAAATTGGATTGATTTTAAAGTTTAGTGCTTTGAATTAAGACTATAATTGTTAGCAAAAAAACCAACAGAAGAAACATGGTGAATTGAGCAGAAACTATAGTGTTGGACATTGTGGTTGTATGCATTTAGCTTAACTGGTAACTTACCTGCTTTGACTAATTCTCGAGAGCACGAAAAAGTGACATTTAGGGTGTTTGCTAAGTGGTTAGATTGGAGATTGTTAGCTTGTAAACTCCTTAATTATGTTTTTCATGAGGTTTGTGTTAGGAGGGTGCAAAGTTTGTTTCGGGTATTGTAGATGGTATGGTCCCCCTTCACAGTTTTGCTTTTGAGCTCAGTATGTTGAAATGGAGATCCATTGGATATAGAAATGTAAGTCAAATGCCAGAATAGGGGACATTGAGGATCTAGAGATGGCATTTGAGGTCGGGGTTACTGTTCCAAATGTTGTTGAGTCTTGAAGTGACTGTTGTTGGTGAATAATTGTTGCTTGGTGTACGACCGAGTATCTTAGGAGTATCACATCTTTGTTTCTAGCTGTTCCTGTACCTTTGTCTTTTACATGCTGGGTTTTTGGTATGATATACTGTTGTACTGTATACTAGGATGAGAAACTTCAAGATGTTCTGGGACACTTTCAAAAAGATTTTGAAGGTGGGGTGTCTGCGGAGAATTTGGGTAAGTGAAGAGACAGCAGAAGTATGCTTTTTAGGTTCAAACCATAGTGGTTTTTATTCTTTTTTTCCCCTCTTGACTAATTTTTTGAAAATTAACACAATGCAATAGGGGCAAAATTTGGTGGGTATGGTTCATTTTTGCCTACCCATCAGCGTTCTCCAATTTGGTCTCAAAGGACTCCGCCAAAAGTTCAGAGCAATAGTGCATCCAGATCACCAAACAATTGTAATATGGAGGTACGGATATTGCAGCAACATTTTTGTGTTTTAGTTTACTTAGAAAATGCGTGGTTCACCATATATTGGTTGATCTAAAACTTTCTATATTAGTTTGGTGCCATTAGTTTTCCTCTTAACGACGTTACCACGTCTCTTTCCAGGGTGGCCACTGTAACTCGGTAGTTTCTTCAACTGCACCTCCATCAGGGGGGCATGGACCTGCTTCAACAAGTTCCACCTCACTCCTTGTAGTAAAGGCATCATCAGTGAATGAGTCGGGAAAACAAGAAGTTAGCATGCCGGCTGCTTGTATCGAAGAAGTAGCACCTAGACTTGATTTTAGAAACAAGAAACCTTTAAGTGCATCGGACCAGAAAACACTGAAGGTGCGAATAAAAGTGGGTTCTGATAACTTGTCGACACGAAAAAATGCAGCAATCTACAGTGGGCTTGGCCTTGATGATTCACCATCTTCCTCATTAGATGACAGCCCCTCCGAAAGCGAGGGAATATCTCACCAGCGCCAAGATGCCCCATTCGAATCTCCAACTGGCATTCTTCAGGTGAATCATCTTCTAGCAATATTATCATCTCTTCTTGTTTATGACGTGGCTAAGGTGATCATTAGGTATTTCTTTTCTGATGTGTTGGACCAGATTATGACGTCCTTCCCAGTTCAGGGAGGTCTACTTTTATCGCCTCTTCATGATGATCTCATCCACCTGATGGAAAAGGAAAAGCTTCAAAAAGAGGATAAATATGTACCTGTTTCAAGGGTTGGTATGGAAACCTCTAACTTAATTAACGGATTCGATACAATGAAGGGTGATGGGAAATTGTTAGGAGAGAAGAACAAGAAATTAGTTGAAAAAACTGATAATTCAGCAGAATCAAAGAGTGGGAATGATGAGGATGCTTGTATGTGGGATTTGTCCAGGAAAGAACCAGATCTTGATGCATTAGCTTGTGAAGAGATTGTTTCTAACACCTTGAAGCTTCCAATTCTGTCTAATTCGTATTCAACTGATGCCGACATGAAAAGAAGCAGAGACGTTAACAAGAGTGTTTTAAAAGATAGAGTCTTTCCTGAACAGGCAGACGAAGAACCAATGGAGTCAACATTCACCCAAGAGGATGGATGGTTTGAAAAGCGAAAAGCCAGTTCAGCTGCAAAGGGCTTTGCAGAAGGAAAAGAGAGTTCCATTAATGAAATTTCAGTTCCAAGTAAAGAAGGCCAACAAAAGGGCAAGAAAATCTATGACACAGTAAAATCTGACTCAAATGTTGCAAAGGGAAAGAAAGCATTAAATACCGAGGGCTTGGATTCTTCCAAGCAAAAGTCTTACAAGAAGGTAATATCCCATGAACAAGAGACTACAAGATTACCTTATGGGAAGGACAATCCAGTTCCTGTGGAAAAAAAGAAATTGAAAGGAAGTCATGGCACTGTGGCGGGAGAGCTACCGAAAGAAAGCTTGAGGGTTGGTTCTTCAGTTCCCAAATCAAAGAAGAGCACCAGCATGGACAATTCTATGTCTAATACGGATGGAGAACATGGAAAATCACGAAAAGATCTCGGGAAATCCAGAGACAGATACAAAGATTTCTTTGGAGAATTGGATGAAGATAACCCAATGGAATTGTCAGAAATTCCCTCTGAAGATAAGCATGGGGAATCTGATGTGCGTGCAAAGAGCATATCTGTTATGAATGGTACATCAAAGGAGCGACCAAGTGGTAAGAAATTGGATCGATCATCAACGTTAGAGGCAGTCCCTTTAACGGCTTCAAGTCCACGATCTGGAAACGGACTTCTTTCTGATGCAGCTCCGTCCACAACGGCTCCTGTTTTGATAGAAGAAAATTGGGTTTTGTGTGACAAGTGTCAGAAATGGAGGCTTCTTCCACTTGGTACAAATCCTGACCGTCTACCTGAGAAGTGGGTGTGTAGCATGCTCAACTGGCTGTAAGTTTCCTTAGATTTTTTTTTTCCTTTAATTGCTCTTAACATATATTGGAACCAGAAATTTGGAATGCTGTACTGTATAGCTGCTTATTGGTATAACTTTTAACGAATGTTGATTCCTCTTTCTCTCCCTCTCACTCACAAGTTTGATCTCTTTATAAAATTGTAGGCCTGGAATGAATCGATGTAGTTTTACTGAGGAGGAAACAACGAAAGCTCTTATTGCACTGTACCAACCTGCTGCTCCCGAGAGTCAAACCAATCTTCACAGTAATCCTGGTGGGATTTTTGGTGAAGCCACATTGACTAATTTTAGGCACCCTGACCAAAATCCACGTAATCTCAGTGGAAAGAAGAAACATGGATCAAAAGTGTTGTCAAATGCAACAAATAAAGAAAGTCCCACTCAGTTGTCAAACACTATAAAGAGAAGTGTGCAATCATCAGCAAAGAGTAGAAGCTTGAATGATGTAAACAATTCTCCTCTGGTAAATGAACCTGATTTTCAGCAACTAAGCAAGTCCAATGACTTCAGGCCGGAGAATAAACATAAGTATAAAGAAAAGAACAAAGTAGTTGAGCCCCATGCTTTTGGAGGTAATTTGTTTGATCCAGATTCTTTTGTTCCTGTGGAACTCCTTAACTCAATAAAGTATTTAAACTTGTGGTATTTTATTAGGTGATACCAAGAATTCAAAGATGAAAAGTAGAAGAGATTCTGATCAAGATTTCTCTAGAGCTTCCAAAAAAATAAAGAATGAGGCTAAGAATATTATTGATGAAGCTTGGACATCAGACCACAGTGGGGCAGTTGGGAAGGTGGGTCCTAGCTCAAGTGGTGGTTTTCCAACATCTTCAGCAGGAAAGCATAGAACAAAATACTCTGACCGCTCTTGTTCGAAGGACTCCAAGTTCGATTCAAAGGACAAGCTACAGGTTTCCATTTCGAAACCAAAATTCGAAGACGGAGTTTCATTAGACGACGGCTCTGTAGACCCAGGGAATACTGAGACTAGAGAGAATGTGAAAAAACGGATGTCAAAGGAACTTCAGAATGGTTCCTACCTGGGTACAGAAAGACATCTCCCTAATAGTATGCCTATTGTGAAGGAGGAGATTAGTGATAATGACTACAGGAAGGAAAAGAAGCCAAGAACATCTAGATTGGAGGGAAAAGAGTCCAGTGCAAGCAAAGGCAGCAGTAGAGACAAAAAACGTAGTCATTTAAAGAATCAGCACAATTTGGATGGCATGGATTCATCGAAAAGGGATTTGGGATCTATACAGGCTTCTTTGGCTGCCACTTCAAGTTCTTCCAAAGTTTCTGGTTCACATAAAACCAAGTCCAGCTTTCAGGAGGTGAAAGGCTCACCAGTAGAATCAGTGTCTTCATCACCAATGAGAATTTCAAATCCAGACAAGTTTACATCAGCCAGTAGGGATGTCTTGCCAAAACATGAATTTCAGCATATTGGGCATTTTGCAATACGTAGTCCAAAAAGGAGCTCTGATGGTGAAGATCTGGGTGGGAGCAATCAGACTCGTGCAGGAAGGACAGACATGTCCAATATGGCTAATCATGGATTTCTCGAGTCGTCAGTGCAAGATTTTCAGGAAAAGAATTTTAAGCTCATGTCAAGTAATGAAGCTAGAAAACAGGTCATCCCTTCTCCCGATATTGCAAACCACCAATCAATTAATGGTGCTTTGGATAATCCGGGACAAGATACTCAACATCCTACTAAACCGCTTGCTGAAGATCACTTTGGTGATGAAGAGAAACAGAATGAATCCAGTTATCATGCAAATGGGTCTCACCCAAGGAAATCTGCGAAGGGGTTGGACATGAGTAGGAGCTTTAAATCAGATTCTAATGCAGTCCAGGTGAAAAATTCTAATGTTTGCGAACTGCATACTTGCTCACCTTCTGATGACTTAAAGTCAAGGGATGGTAAAAAGAAGTTGCATGAGAAGCTTGGGGTAAAGTCGGAGGAGATTGAGGAGAAAGTTTCCAGTAGAAAAGATGTTACAGGAAAAATGTTGAGTGAGAGTTGTAAGAAAGAAAGTCTTCGAGAGCCTGATGGTGTAGATCAAAAGGTAGATGCAATTTGCCGAAAAGATACCATGTTAACTCCAAAACAGAATTTTTTTCTAGAGAGCAATGGTGAGAGGTCTTCAAAGAGGTTGGTTTCTGACAAGACTGATCAAGTGGAAACAGCGTCTAGTGGGGAAAGGTCAGTACTCTTACCACCCTCTGGAGGACCTCAGAGTGGTACGCTGAATCGTTGTTCCCAGCCACGCATGGGCTCCCACAAAGGAAATGGAGTAGACACTTTGCAAATTGATGCCTCTGATGGAGACAATGCGATTGAAGTGCAAAAACATATTAGAAAGGCTGATAATCACAATAGATCTCAGCAGATCAGTTCAAGGCATCCTACTAAAAATGGACATAGGACCAGGGATATTGAGGTCCTAAGTCCGCTTCGAAAAGATTTGCCCAGCCATGCTGCTACCAATGCTTTGAAAGAAGCAAAAGATCTAAAACACATGGCTGATCGTCTCAAGGTTATATTTCTTTATTTTTTAATCTTTTCATATGGATATAGATGTTTTTCTTTGTCTTAATTCTTTGCAATATCAACTCTTTTGGCAGAGCTCTGGGTCAAATCATGAGAGGACAGGACTCTACTTTCAAGCAGCCCTCAAGTTTCTTCACGGAGCATCTCTGTTGGAATCTGGTTGCATCGAGACTACCAACCACAATGATATGGTTCGGTCACGACAAACCTATAGTGAAACTGCTAAATTATGCGAGTAAGTTTGAATATATGCTGCCCTCTGAGTCTGTGATTTATGCATTAACTTCAGATTTACTATAAATTTCATGATAGTTAGAGTTTGGGAGTTCAAATCACAACTCATTTTGTCTGATCAGTTGTATTTCCCGTCATCCATGTCTGGAGGCTCCATAATTTTATACATTTTTATCTGTTTTCTCCTGTTTCGAAATTGTAACTGAAGTAATTCCTTCCAAAGTTGTCGTTGAAAATTTGATGCCAATCCACAAAAGACATACCCACCACCCTCTTTTTGTTTTTAGTTGTGGAACCCATCTTGACTATGCCTTCTTCCACGCTGGTGATCTTTTTTATTTAGTAAATTTATATCACTGCAAGTCTGCCCTCTGCTTCTTTCTTATCCATTTTTACGTTAATAGGTTTTGTGCCCATGAATATGAGAAATCCAAAGACATGGCCGCTGCGGCCCTGGCCTACAAATGCATGGAGGTGGCGTACATGAGGGTAGTTTATTCTTCACATGCCAGTGCTAGCAGAGATCGGCATGAGTTGCAGACGGCTGTCCAAGTGGTTCCTCTTGGTAATTAATACAAGTCATGATCTAGAAATATAGCATTTTTTTATTTTTTTTTCATGGGAGGGGCAGAAAAATTCTCAATAATAGCTAGACAATTTTTTTTACATCTTTTGCTGCCCCATTCATTCAAATGTTTGCCTTCGTTTCGCTTGCCAGTTAATGGGAGCAGGCTTCTTGTAAACCTTATTCTCTTCTTTTTGGTTGATCTAACTTCATTCTTGTTCGTGCATTTTACTAGGTGAATCTCCATCTTCTTCTGCCTCTGATGTTGATAACTTGAACAACCACACAACAGTGGACAAGGTTGCCTTATCTAAGGGTGTTAGCTCCCCACAGGTTGCTGCAAACCATGTTATTGCTGCCCGAAATCGGCCCCACTTTGTGAGGCTTCTTAGTTTTGTGAGTACACAAACTTTGCCTAGAGATTTAACTTGTTAGCTATCATTTTTACCTGTTATAGAAATACTATGGAAAAAGAAAGTCGGGACTAATTTTGATAGGTATAACACTTTCATGGATTGGGCGTCCTAAAATTTCGTATCTCTTTCCTTCATGTTTTAAGGAGGAAGCACATGATTAAAACTATGTCCTATATGTTTGTGCAGCTGTAGTTTATCCTGTTAGGGTGTTTGGGAAGTGTGGTTAGAACCAATTTTGTTTAAAAACACTGTAACATGTTAGAGTTTTACACTGTAGCTACTCTTGCTTTTTAACTGTAGCTGCTGAGAGTTTTACGCTGTTGGTTAAAACCACGTGGTTCTAACTTAGAGCCAAACACCCTAGTTTACTTATTGATAACAGAATAAGATTGACTTTTTTAGCAATAAAATTCTGGCAACGTGTAGTTATGTAATTACTGCATAATTTTTATGGTTGACTTGCATGCATATTATAATTAAATATATCGACAGGCACAGGATGTAAATTTTGCTATGGAAGCATCAAGAAAATCACGGAGTGCTTTTGCAGCAGCTGCTAATGTAAACAAGGCAGAGGTCAAATATGGGGAGGGTATCTCTTCCATTAAAACGGCCCTTGATTTTAATTTCCAGGATGTTGATGGATTACTACGTTTGGTACGGCTTGCCATGGAGGCTATTAGCCGTTGAAGACTCCAAGTGGTTGTGGAAAATTTTGAACTCCAGGTTGCAAGATAGATTGGTGAAGCCTTGAGGATGCGATAAGAGGCTGACCTGATATCCCTGCTCAGTTACTGGATACTTTGTTTGGGCACTGTTTTCGGCAAAGGCTTGATTTATCTGTCTCTGTTCATAAAGTTTTTGATGATTTCTCAAGATCAGCTTTCTGGCATGCACTACAGTTTTTTCTCTATTTACTTGGAAGCGTATGCTGTGACTGATTATTCGAGAGAAGATTCTGAGCTCCTTGCGTATGGGCTGATCTACCTCATCAAGGAACTGAAGATTCTGTCAATGTAAATAAAAAATTCCAAAAAATAAAAAATAAAAAACCAACTCATTATGGGGTGGATATCTTTATCTGTTCTAGTGGCAACAACCCAACAACTGGGGAGCTGCCTGCTGTCCATAAACCATTAAGCTCTACTTTTTATGGGAGAAATTCGCAGATATGTAAAGATGTCAATCTTAGGTAGGCAATTCCTTCCCCACCTTCCCCCCTCAAAACTATTTTCTATAATTTCTTATTGCCGTTTCGGTTACTATTTTAATCGCTTCGTATATTTCTTTTGCTGAGTTTATTTTTGTTTCTGTGTTTATGTGCAGGTCGTAATCTTCAGTCGTATTGCCGTTGAGAAATTATTTACCTTCATATTTATTGATTCAATTAGTTAATAAAGCAACACGAGTATAGGAGAGGAATAATGCTATAGTATGTTTAGCAACCGTTGCAGCTTACAGTGCTCAAGCTACGTACTCCTTACAGGTTTGTAATTTGTTGCGCTCCCATTACTAAAGTTTATTAATTTAATGCATATCCTTCGTTAACTCGGTTTTTTCCCCCTCTTGGCAGTTGTGTTCATGTTCATACACAAGTTTATTGTATCCAGAGCTCAAGCTTCTCTACAAATGGGAGAGTATCGGGATATGATAGATTATCATGTTATACACTTCCATCGTTAATGTCTTAATCTGACAGGTAATGTGAAAGAAAAAAAATAAATAGTAGTTTTATAACTGTTGCTTTATTATTGGTGTTTTTACTATTGTTATTTTCGTTAAATAATTTGAAGTGGGTTTGTTTGAAGGGCGGAAGTTTATTAGAGTACTCTTCGGATGTTATCAATTAATGAGCATTAGTGTGTGATTGCAGGTTTCATTGACAATGGCAGCAAAGCTTGCATGTGATTAAGGTTGATTAGGTGACCTTGTAAATTTTCTTTTGTTTGATGTTGATTGTGTCTTACGTTTACGGCAGCAATTCATTAACTGGGATTAATTTTCATCCCCGCCCTCTAATTTTATGCTTCCCCCTTTTTAATGTATGTCATATAGAACTAATAATTCATGTTTCACTTAACAAAATAGTGAATTTTTTTTTTTCCTTTTTGAAGGGATAAGATAGTGATATTTTTGTTTCTGCAACTCATTTTTCCCTCATCTGATTATTTTTTTCTTGCCAAGTCTTGAATGGATCAAGGACCAAAATCCATTCGACTGGATGTGACGTGTGCGCAATGTAGATTTTTAAGCACTATGGCTGAGGTTGAGAGTTCCATGTATATTCTATTAATGCAAAAGAACGTGTTTTTTTTGAAACCACGGCGGTGTTCTGGACGGCAAATAATACATCTAGTCTTCCACCCCAGCCCAGAAGACTAATATCTAAACAAGCGAGTTATAATTTGGGGAGTTTTATAAATGCAAATCTTTTAAGAGTTATTTTTTATAAATGCTCATGTGTTTATTTGTGGTACAATTTAACATATAATATGAATAAAAATATAAAATAAACTTTTTAAGTATGATATAAATAAACACAATTTTTAAAAATGTAGTATAACATGTCATTTTCCCTTATGATTTTATGAGCTAGGTAACAATTTTGCAAGAAAAAAAGGGGGGTCATTTTCAATGAGTCGACATGTCGCCTACATGCCATACCTTCCTTCGCAGACCTCCAAAGTCAAAGAGTCTAGCTTTCTCCATGTTTTACCAGTCCACCAAAATCGCCTCAGTAACCCATCTCATCAGAAAGTTCGAAACAGCTTGCAAGAGCTTAACGAGTTACAATGATTTTTAATTCTTTAATAAGTAATAAAAATGTTAGAATGACATTAATGGTGCCTTGTTGAAACTCTGATACAAATTTAGAAATTATTTAGAGGAGTTTTTTTTCTTAAAGTCATATTTTGTGGAACTTATGCCAAACAGGTCATGGAATAGTAGGCGAGTTGGACCATAGCTGCTTTTCCTCGACTGATTTCTAGCCTTAAGGTCATGGTATTCTCAATTTGACAAAACCTTTTTTTTCCTTGCTCTTGAAACAGGCAACGGAAATTCTCACTACCTTTCCCCATGCGAAAGAACCCACAATTAGAGAGCTCCTCTCGTTGGAGTTTTGCCCAGAAAAACGGAACAGGCCGTCCACCATAAATTAAGATGAGATAAGATAGCCAAAGGAGCACCAGAGGCTACTTTGATTCCATTAACATTCACTTCCTAACCCTTTCTTTGGGATAAATTTAGTATTAGAGAGACACTGATTAACTAGCCTGACAAATTGGGAACTGTTCAAGTGCAAAAGTTTCACAAACCTTGACAAGAAACCTAAATTCCATTGAGTCACAAGCTTTGTGCATATATGCATAGACCCTCAATGGAGAACCACCTTATCCAACAACTTCTTCAATCTATTGGCAAGCAGTTGGAGAGCAATTTGCAGGACACATTGCACATACTCATCGATATGGATTTGTCAGAAGCAGGCTCCGAAGATTTATTGACAAGCATACTGTTTATTAACATGTTCCTTCCTGAGAGAAACTTCGGGCAAACTGCACCACCTGATCCCAATAGGCCATTCATCATTCAAATAATACCACCTAATATCACTAAGATTCCAATTTGTTGCACCAAAAGACAGTAAGAGATGAGTAAAATTTACTCGATGTACTCGAAAACAAGATAAACAGGGAAAAAGCATCATGAGGCGCCTGTCAACTTATGGCAAATAGAGAATAAGCATTTCTATATATATATATATTTTTTTTTTTTTTTTTTGGGGGGAGAATTGGAGATAAGATTCAAGTGCGCAAAAATGGCTTTCGAGTTGAACCGCACTAAAGTTGACTTCTGTTTCAAATCCTAGAAATAGTAAAACGGCCTGCACAAACATTTACAGCAAAATCTCTAACTCAGATGAATCTGCAAAGCCAATCCCGAACTTCAAACGTCCATTTTGCTGGATCATGCCAAGTATCTAAAACAGTTTGCATTATCTTTGTCTCTCTCTAGGTAGTCCCGAGTGATGAGATCTTCAATCCGCTTCTTGATTGCCTTGATATCAGGCTGTATGTTCCACGTAGAATATATAGTCAGAAGGAAAAAGTAAAATAGTAATAATAATAACAATGACGACAACAACAACTACAATAACAATAAAACTTGTTTCAGCATCTACCATGCGGGTTAAAGACCACCATATTTACTAAAGAATGTCAAACGAAAACGAGAATTCTAAGTATATCATTTACATACTTTTTAAGTCAGAAGGAAAAGAGCAAGAATATGAAATACCTTGAACATACGGCCCAACTGCTCAACACACTCCATAACCAACTGCTGATGAGGCAAAAATTTCCGACTCTTCATGATGCGCACTATCGCAGCATCAATGGCATATCGCCTGTCTTTGTCAACATCTTCAATTACCTTCTTCCTTTCATCCACCGGTGGGAGGGGAATCTTAGGATGAATGAATTCATACAATCATCATCTTTCTTCAATAGAAGGAACAAAGAACACAAGGAAAAAAGAAAGGCAATGTATTTATTGAAAAAAGGGTACTTTTAAAGACATCTTATACCTTAATTCTCCTCAATTTGTCAGTGAACTTTGAGTTGAACTCAAAAACATCATTTTGCGATATAGTTTTAGTATTCGGCTCCTTATTGAGAATCTTATACTTTGCACATGACAGGGAGTGGAGTAATCTAACTAAGTCATCGTGCGTTACATTTAATTGCGTCATTATCTCGGAATAGCTTAATCTATCAGCAGTATTGAACAGCAGAAGAGCAGCGGCCTGAAATTTTTCATCACCCCGGATTAAAACAGTCCAACAATATGACCTCAACCTCCATGATACAACGAAAAAAGAAATTATAGTACCTGATAGGTTGATACAACCAGTTCGACAGGTCTAGCGTCAAATTTCCCACTTATGTTACAAGTACCCAAAGAGTAAATCCATGTAAGCTTTCTATGTTTAGTTTTAATTGCATAGAATTCCTTAAAGACTTCAACACACTTTACCTGGAAAACAAAACATAAACATCCAATAACACAAGCTTGGGAAGACTCTCGTTATTCATAAGGTAATAAACGCACATATATTCCAACTAGTCCTAGAAATAAATTGTTACCATCTCTGCAGGAAGATTTAGGTCAAAAGACTTGTAACTTGGCCAGAATCCAGTAGTAAGAACAGTCACGGACAGATCAATCCCGAGAGATAAATGAGAATTCTCGTGAAGAGAAACCTCAAAATTGTTCTGATGTTCCCGAGCTAATGTCAAATCAGTGACCTAGAAAAAAAAATCAAAACAGAATACTCTTAACAATCATATAAAAGAACTAAAAATATAGGCCACGAAACCAAGGTAAGCGTACCATTCCCTCCATTTTTGAGGTAAACTGGCCACCACATTGTTGCTTCAGCTTTGTTAAAATACATCTTTCATGTTCCTCACTAGCACTCCTATCAAAAAGGAGCCGACGAGCAAGCTTTTTCCTACATATGTCAAATAATTGTACACAATAACAAGACAAAAAGTTTCAGTCACTAATACATGCAAGTAGTTTAACAACCAGGTAATTCGATGAGAAAAAAAATTACCTGTATAGGGTTAGAAAAGGAAACTACATAAATAACTAACTAGAAATTACCTGTAGAATTCTGCGAAAAGATCTTTGTCGCTAATATATGCAAGTAGTTTAACCACCTGCAAATTCAATAAGAAACCTCAATGTTAGTAGTCTTAAATATATTAAAAATATAAAACTAGTACTGCAATAAAACCTGTATAAGGATACCTTCTCAAGCGTCTCTTCTATGGCCTCGTCACTCAATTTCTCGCTCGAACCCTTCTTGAGAATATTATCACAAAACGCCGCAAGTAGTTCAGCACTTGAAGTGCCAGCAACAGCTTTATTGCAGAATACCTCAAAAGCCTCTTTAAGAGCCTATTTGACAGCAAAAGTAGTACGCTTCGTACAAATTGACAATGAAAACTTGAAAAGCGCAAAATGAAATTTTAATAGTTCTTGTGCTAACCTTGTGAAACAAAGAATGGTTTAGAAAACATTCATTCACATATGTCATGTACTTGTCATGCAGCTCAATTATTTTTCTGACGAGGACCTGACAATTACAAATTCAAGTCAAGCTGCAAAACATTCGACCACACCTTAATAAACAACCATATATAAGCATGAATTTACCTGTTCCTGTGAGCCAGCCCCATTTGCCTACAAAAGCATCATTATTGAGAATAATCAGAGCATCAAATTTATTAAAAAAACGTAGTAATAATAATAATAATAATTTTTTGCTTACCAACTAGCCTTTGCTACGCTAGCCAAGACAATACATAAACAAAAAGAAATCATCTCAAGCACACCAAGCATCAAACGAAGAGTAATTATGTCAGATTAATGCTACACCACTACACAGTGTAGCATTTACTTTGAAAAATGTTTTCATTAAAACATCAAAAACAAGAGCACCAAATTCCATCACACAAGTTATTTACAAATAAATCTTAATAAATTCAAATGGCAAACAAGTCATCTCATATACAAGTTTACTCTCCTGATAAGCTGCAAGAACTCTGATGCCATGGCCTAATCAATGTCAATAAATTTTTGTTTAGTGTTATATATGGCGCAATACTACTATTTATGTGAAATAACAAACGGAAAAGGCAAGCATAAGAAGTTTCTATGAGTGAAAAACATAAGTGCAAACACAGCAGAATTATACGTCAACATACACACCTGGTTGGTGCAAGCATCTTCAGCCTGTTGGACTAATACTGAGCCTTCACCAGTAATATGCTGCCAAAAAAAAAAAAAAAGAGGGAGAAAGGGGGTGTCATCAGAAGCATGAGTACCTAATTGGACAAAGGAACAGCTGAAAGAGGCTCCCTAAGGTCAAAAACATATTCTTAAGTTTCAAAACAGCTAACCTGTTTAAATACATTGGCAACAGGATCAAGGCCTTTTGGAATTTTATGGTAAAGTCTATACATTCTAGAAAGATCTTCCACCTAAAAATGACATTAACAAGTAGAGCATTGCATTATGGACATGTTGTGTGATGAACCATGGCAAAACTCTTTCACAAAAAACTAAATACCTTATCGTCTCGAAGCAAAGCACGGCATCCAGAATGTTCCTTCTCAAGCAATTGAGTTGCATAGACCACCAACAATTCGTGTTGCACTTTCTATAAGAAAAAAGAAATAAAGTACTAAATAAGATGAAATTGAAGAAACATACATATATATCCCGTGAAAACTACGACTAGCTGCAACAGAATATTCAAGCATCTCAAGTCAAAACTTGTGAAAACTATGGTATTATTGATGACATCTAACTAGGCATTCAATAGTTTAAGAAGAAGAGAAAAAAAAAAATCCACATATAACGTTTGGGTAGCAATAGCATTGTTAACAACCTTGTAACACCAATTCACTAACCAACTTTCTCTGTGGTATTATGGGATTAGGGAATTAGTCCATGCAGACTAAATTCGTATTCATCTTTTTTTTAAGATACATGTATAATGGAGAGCATCTACCAGTCTCACAACAAAATATAGATAATAGGTAACTAACCTCAACTAACTTCTGCTCGCTACTTGAGTGTAGGTAATGAGAAACTCTATCCCTCTCTCTTTTCAAGCATTCCTCAGCCTAGAAACCATAATAGAGATATTACACTCATGCAACCTCAGCCAAAAAAAAAAACACATACAAAATGCAAAAGGATTATAAAATGTATTTATTGCCTTCAACATGTAATCAGGACAAGAATCCTCCAAAATCCAGTTTGATGCTTTGCGAGAATAATATGCACCAGTATCTTCAAGCATCAGTGCCTCGAAGTCCTCTTCATAAGAATCCATTTGTCCCATCCCAATTTCAACAAATATGTCTATGACATTCTTCAACAGTGCTCTGTCAATCTGCTCTCCCTCACGTTCTTTGTCAATCTGACACACAATAACTGGCATTAAGTATTTAGTGACAACATAATATAGATCCATATAAGATGCCAATAGCAAACATACCAAAACAACGCCAGCATCTCTGGCCTTTGCATTTACCTCCTGATAAACCTGAAATCACGTAAATAAATACTTATAAAGCGGTAATTTGCTAGTCTATAAATGCACAAAAATATACAATACCACAAGTAGGACTAATAACTACTAACCAGGTCTCTAAAGCAGGTGAGTCCAACTTCATTAAGAGCAGGAAGCGACCGTCGAGCAATAAAATAGCGATCAAGATAAAAGAAGAAACGCGAAAGCCATCTAACCATAACCTTATGATTCGCCCATCTTTTCACAAGTTCTCTCAGCATAAACTCATCATGCTTCTCCCTAAGGGAGGGCATTACCTAGACAAAGTAAACAAGATAGAAAAAAGAAATGCTTCCATAAGAGAGTCGAATTTTATGAAATTCATACGAGGGAAGTGAAAAGGTGATAAAGGTATTGAGTTCAAATTTTCATGACAAAGAAGGGTTTCAATTGACCAGACAACAGCCTGGCCAATTAAATATGCAAGAAGCCATGATAAGAAAACATGGCATGTGAAAACCAAAAGGTGGCATCTCATAAATTTATATTTGAAGTCTCATATCCAACACAAATCATGACACCCAGAATAAGTCCTCTACGAAGCAAAGCAATCATATCAACAACTGCAGCAACAAATTCCATGCGAGTTGTACCAACAATCCTTGTCATGTACGAAACTAAAAACGATGCTGTCCAATCCTCACCATTGTAGTGATATACTCTTCAAATGCCTCACGATATTTATCATAAAGCTGCTGAGAATAATCATGAGGGGGCTTTTGCGTACACATGTCATATATGGCACTGAACTCAGAATGAAGGAAAGATCATGGGAAAACATTCGTGTTCAAAATCAATGTGTGTGTGTGTGTGTATATATGTTATATAGATACACACACATATATATATGTATATAATGTAGGGTATATGGCTCCAACTTTATTAAGGAGAAATGAAAACACCAGGGTTCCAAGACCCCTGTGGACACACGCACCCAACCACTTGAAGCAAACTCACCGAGTATATTAAATAAATTATACATACATAAGAAAAGCACAAAAACATATCAAAGGATACGTATAGAGCATCATATAATCCTCTCCAGTGAAAGGGGGCTCGGGTAATTCTTCTAGAATCCTCTTCAATTTTGTGATCCCTTTCTGCATATAAGCCCATCCTCCATCCAATTCAATGATTTTACGATCCATTCTGCAAAATAGCTCTGCCGATACAGAAAGCAAAAGGGTTACAATCTTTGACTAATTTAAGACAGTCCATGGCCAAATTTCAAAAAAAAAACAACCACAACAAACAGAGACAGTCCGTAGCCTCTACTGAGAAAATTTATGATAAATTTTTATTTCAGTCATAGCAAATTACTCATTACTCAACACGCAAAAAACCTAGTGATCAACAATTATCGGAACAAAGATGTAAGATTACGAGAAGCCCTAAAAAATCAGTGATTTCAGGAAACACCTATTCTCATCTACAGATTATTCGCGTGATGAAGAACAATGCGAGACCCTAAAAATCGAATTAACGCAAACAAAGCCCATAGAAAAAAAAAAAACATTGAAATCCATGGAAAACAAAACAGATAATCGGAAAATCGCCAGCTTACCCGGGGAAAAAGCAAGAACAATGAGAATCAAGAAAAAGAGACCACGAAATCAAAAAGGCTGGGAGTCAAATGCAGGGCGTTTGGGAATCTGAAAACACTAAAGAATGGAAACGAAAAGAATCGACTGATCGCAATGATCACCGACTCCGAGAGCTTCGCTTTTCGCTGAAGCTCCGGAAAAAAGCAGATGAAGGAGGAGGAGGAGGAGGAGGAGGCAAGCGGATTCCCGGACCTGGAAATCGCCGGAGACCAGGATGGAGAAGGCTGCGACTCAGGTCAGAGATTTTGTGTATCTATATTTTTCATTTAAGGAGGAAAATTCTTTTTTCTTTTTTTTTTAATGGAAAAAATTTCTTTTTTTTTTAAGGAGAGAAATTCTTTTTTTTTTTTTAACTATAAGTAAGGATTTTCTCGGTGCGGGAGAAAACAATCTTTGCATGGAGAATAGAGAATAAATAAGAGTTTTCTTATTTCTTTTTTATTTTTTATTTTGATGATGATAATTTTCTTATTTATGTGTAATTTATATATTTTTTTAATCATTTAGAGATAATTTAAAAAAAAACAAGAAGATTATTTTTTTGGCCAATCAAAGCGAACAAGAGACATGAATTGTGACTTTATTATCAAACTTTTCTTTGTGGGAAAATTCATTGTGTAACTTACCTATTTGATAAGAATGATTGTTTCGTTGCCGCACAAGAACGAGCCCAAATGGGTTGGCTTGACCCGGTCTAACTCATTTAATTTAGACCTAAATATATCTTATACAGTGTTTAAGTATGCCTGTTTATTTATTGTGTCATGTTAGGTCCGGCCTAATTAATGTTTGTAGCATCAAATTCAGCTTATGACCCGTTTATTAATAGATCGTGCTCATAAAGTGCTTAGGCCATGCTCATAATGTTACTTTTAGTTTTTAATGTGTCTTTCTCCTACTTAATGTTAAATTTATTATAAAAAATGAAAGCACTAAATCGTAACAAAAGAAAGTACATTATTGATTAACAAAATCTTTTATGAAAACAACAACATTGTAGAATCTTGTACGGTTTAGTTTCCATTATTTAGTTTTTCATATAAATCAAAGAGGGTAAATATATATTGGCAATTGACAATTTACAAACAACAAATAATCTATTTGATCTTTTTTTTTTTATCAAACTTATTAGAAATTTAGAACTTCTTAATAAAAAATATTTATAAAAATATAAATATATTAGCAAAATTAGTTTTAAATTGTATATTTTAATCGTGCTTATAATTGACCATAATCGTGCTTTTAACGTGTTAGTGCTCGCGCTCTTGCTCGTGCCGAGCCCTCGCTGTGCCATGGCCTTAGCATGCTTCGTACTCAAAAGTTACGCCAAGTCTAGCCCAGTTAATAAGTAGGATGGGTTAGACCCATTTAATAATCGTATCATGCCATGCTATGCTTGCTTTTCAACGTGTCCTGGTCATGCCGGCCCACTAGGCCCGACCAGCGTTGACATCTCTAGTGCCAAGACTTTTGATTGCGTGTGATTTTGAGAAGGTTATGGTCTGATGTTGCTTTATAAAAAGTTAAAAAAAGGTTTAAAAAAAAAAAACTTCCTCTAAAAAGCTCAACAAATGTGAACTATTTACGCTTATATAATATTTTAAGAAAGAAATTTAAGAATAGGTTCTTTTTTTTTTGCAAGTTGAAGTACATAAAGCTTTCCAAATTGAAGTAACTTATATAATTTCTAATCATTCCACTCCTTAAAGAGAAAAAGAAAATAAATTTTAAAAGAAAAATAAAAAGCAACGTAATTTTTTTTTTGGCTAATCAACGCGAATAAGAGACATGAATTTATAAGTTAATGTTTATACAATAAATTCATCACGAAAATTTTCTTTTAGCGAAAAGTTTTATGTAACTTCCCTCAAAAAGTATTTTTAAATAAATGACATATATATATATTATACACACTAGACTTTTTCGTATAGTTGCGCAGAACAGGCGAAGACTTTTGATTGGCGCGATTTTGGGGAAGGCTGTGGTTTCAAACTTTCAATCCTCCCTTATAACAAAATAAAAAGGAAAAGTAAAACCCTTCCTCTAAAATGTTCAACAACTTAGGGCTATTTTGGCTTATATATTATTTTCTTATGAAAGAAATTAAAAACATTGAATAAAAAATTGAAATTGCAACAAATGATATATATTATAAACATATGATTGAAAATAATAACGATAGCACGAATAATTCTATGAGAGGAAAAGAGAGGCAATAACATTTTAAAAATGTTAGGATTTTTTATTAGACATGTATGTCCTAAAGAGTAAAAATGTAATAAGTTTTTAGAGATATTTTTATCAATAAAGAATTTATTTATTATTCATATACTAAATTATTGTTCTCTTTACGTTTATATTTGTTAAATGTATGATAAGCAAATAAAAGTTTGAGACTATCAGTCTAAACCTTTAGAATCAGACATATGATAGACAGATTATGCGGAATACATGATTCTAAAAGTAACGGCCTAAATCACAAGATCCGCAATCAAGGGAATAAAGTTGGACACTTTATTCATACAAAAATTGTTATGTTGTCTATATTTCTAACATGAGATTGTTTGCCTTGGCTATCAGAGATGAACCCCGCGAATAGAAACATTGGTGCATTGTCATAGGTGACGATGTATTGGATCAGGACATAAAGCGTAATTGATTTAGATTAATAATTCTGTCTCTGTAAATCAGTTTACTTTAAACAATCATATGTGTTGTATATTAATTTTGAGATAAATAGTGGACTCATTGTCTTGACTTATGTCTTTTGATGTACTAAAATGTGACATCTATAATTTATGTTGTTACGCATACCGATACGTTGGAGACATAACTCTAGATAGTGTAGACTTGTTATTCATATATACGAATCTATAGCTCCTATTTAGCAGTCGATGATATCCTCTTATATGCGCTATCCTATAATTGAAAAATTAAAGCACTTAACCATTTAGATATATATGTGTAACCGAATGGTATACTATCTTTGGATGGTAAGTTTTTTTATGGGGAGATAATGGAATATAAGAGAAAAATAATCAGGAATGTAGAGAGAATTTATCCTTAAGCTGATTATGGATATCCTATGAAAATACGATATATTATGATATGTCATGGAGATTTAGCTATTCAGGCTTCGTAATTTTATACAGTTTAAGAGTGCAGCTTTCAGCATTTAGTAAAGTAGCTTTAGAGTTGATAATTATGAAATGTATATCTAAGATATTGGGTTTCATAATTATCGAGAGCTTGAACTATATAGGTCTATCAAGTCTCATTTGTTAGCTCATAATATAGCCTGTAACGATACAACGTGCTTTTCTAATAAATTGATGACTTATATTAATTATCAAATTAGCTGAAATTCGATATGATCAGATAATTCATGTCTGTTGTTGAATTATTTTTTATGTAAATTAATTCAAGATAAATTTGTTTAATTATCAGGAATATTTATTTTTCTAAAAATTATTTAGATATTATTGTTTTAATCAGATAACTTTTCCATTGGGTTATTTGAATTAAAGCAGATTCTTTATCTAAAGAATCTCGGATGGAAAATAAAAGATTCGCAGGTATCATTTATCATAAGTTCAAAAGGCCAGTCTTCATGTTTGGCATACCGATGGAGTAAGTTCGACAGGTTGATCTGCCAGTTCGGCCTACCGACCGAACGATAATCTAATAACACTTTTGTATGCATTTTATTAGATATTGATCTAGATTCAAATTTTTAAGGCCTTATCTGATAAGGATTGACCTTGGGTCCAACATCTATAAATAAGGAGTGAGACTCATAAGTTATTTAGATTAGTTGAGAGATCAAGAGTGAGCACTATATCCTATGAGTATCTGAAACTCCCCTAAAGAGCTATTGTTAACAATCACAAACCTAGTTTTTGGGTATTTCTCAATTTGTTGGAAGGAGAGTTATCGGGAAATAGCTGTATGACGTGCGCACACGCGCACTTCCGATTAGGATAGAGAATAGCAAAGAAGACCAGTTGGTTGAGGCTTTCTATAACCGCCTTATCTTCATTCGATTGCAGGAGCTTTCGGTATATAAGGTTAGTAAGATCTGGTTAATTTATGCATATAGCGTGTCAAACTTGTATTTTAAAAATACTCTGGTATAAAAATTTTTAAAATTTATGCTTGCGTACTATTTTTCTAACTTTTTTTTTTGTAAAAAATGGTATCATTTTTTAAATAAAAAATGCTATCAATTTATATATGATAAAAATTGTGTTGTTAATTTTTATTACCTATTAAAGCATGTCATTTCTCTCATTTTCTCAAAAATTTATTTGCTTATAAGGCCAATTTTATTAATATTTAGAAATCAAGTCTCAATCTGTTTGAATAATTACAAAATTATCGAGGGCATAAATGTCTAGATTATTGTGTTTTAAGCCAAAACCAGTAAAATCATGTGGAACTAAAAATCTCATTGAGCAAGGCTTGTGTTTCTGCACTGATATGTACATTGAGTAACTACATATTTTAGGCCTAAAAGAGTAAAATTTTCTAAGACCCGTTGAGGGTAAAGTGGTCATTTTTTGCTATGAGAGTAAAATGGTTAAAATGGACATCAAGCATTACACTTTAGCCTTCTGTTATTTTGGAGTAGCTTGTACCTTCCAAGAAATAATTCAATGTCATAAGGTAGATTATCCAAAACTTGCTAAGGATGAACCGATCATTTTGCATCCTGAGGGTGTAAATGTCAAACTAAGGTCAAGTTTCAAGTCTTTGCCTAAATATCGAAGAATAGAAAATAATTCTATGGAGATCATTAAATCATAGCTCGTAATTGAATTAATTATTAAACAAAAGTAAGTGAGAGAATTAACTTATGAAGAAAGTAATGTTGTCCCTGAGTAAATGTATATAATATTTCTTTTGTTAAAGGATACAATTTAGAATATCCAATTGAGCAAAAGACTTATACTCTTCGTGGATATATTCTCATGAAGGAATAAATTAGCGACAACACCCTAAGTCGAGAAAACTTGATTTGGATCAAGCTAATTTTGAAAATGGTTTTCATATACTCAATACATGTTTCAATATATTTGCATTTTTATGTTTATTATCTTAAATACCAAGTTATGAGATAAAGTATATTCAACATTTTTTATGTTTATTATTTTAAATCCAAGTCATAGCATTTTTGTATGTTAACTAAGTTTATAAGATTGGTAAACTGATAAGATAATTTAAGTGTCGTACTAACCTCTACTCAGATAAGGATTACAAGTCACCTGACCCAAGAAAAGCATCAAGTTAAGTTAATATACGATCTCGATGTTTGATGATTACAAGCACTCAGAGCGAACGCTTGGGCCCATAGTTCAAATAATTTAAGATAATAATAAAATGTTCATAATTAAGCATAATTGGAATAATGTATTGTATTATTGTTGGTATTTCTTTATAAATATCTTGTAAGAAATGATTTGAACTTGTTGAGTGAAGGCTCATTTACTTCTTTCATATTGTAGGGAATCTTACCTAGAGGCTAGTATGAATTATTGATGGCATGGCATAATAGTGAAACATATGCGAAGTGACAGGTTTTAGATACCGCTATGGCTTATTTTTTCGCGTTCTGTTCAAGCAAGTTTAAGACTAAGAATTCGTATAATGTATTTAATCAAATAATCGTTACATGTTTAAAATTTTCCTTTTTGTTCGTGAGTTTGAATAGATGCAAATTAAGTAGGTTATGTAAAAAAGGTTAGACCAAACTATATTGCCTAAGAGGATGGGACTTAAAAATGTCCGATGTGACCCCCAATCTTTCTCGAGAACCCAATTAATGGAGCACTTTTAATCTTTTGAACTCTATGGGAATTGTTTCGAATGGATTTTATGTATGCTAAACAAATGGGGTGTTTTAAAGTTAAGAATAGTTATGCTAGATCTTTTGTGATTTAAGATCTTTTAGATTCATTTCAAAATAATAGTAAAAAGACTAGTATGTTATTCTACATAACATATGTGACAAATATTTCAAGCTATGAGAAAAAGTTTTTTTTTTTTTTAGTACACATTCGAAAAAAATCCCTAAAATTTTAAGCTCTAAAATTATGACAAGTTTTTTAAGAAGGTTTGAATGTAATTTTTTAATGGTTCAATTAGTCGTATCGTTACATATAATATCTACATGTAAATACTATATTTCCCAGTGCTGGTGAGATAGTTGGCTTTTTATATTTATATGTAAATATTGTTTCTCTCGTTGCGGGTGACGTCGCTAGTACTAGTGATGTCTGGTGATGTTGTTGATAAATTTTTGTATTTATATGTATATACAATATTTACAAGTAAATATTGTATTTCCCAGCCATAGTCGGTGCCGATGAAGAAGGAAAAAGGTAGAGAGGAGAAAAAGGTAAGGATATTTTTCAGTTTTTATTATCAGTTTCTTAGGAGATAGATCCAAGTATTTATTGCACATTTTAAAAGCATATGACATCATTTACTAATTCTTTATCCAAGTATATTATTTGGCCCCTAAACACCCCCCTTTTCTTTGAAGTTATTTTGATAGCATCGGTAATATAGATCATAACAGGATAACACAACTCAAAAACGACATAATTTCATGGGCTAAAGTTGAAGAAAAAAGAGTGCAAGTCAAATTTTGGTCGACTTGAAATTTATACAAAAGATGGGTTAATTTAGAGTTGAATCCGCTTAACCTGAACATGATATGAAACCCATGAAAAATATTTAAAAATATATTTACATCTTACATTTTAAAGTTGGTTATGAACTTGTAATTTTATGATAGTTGTTCTAATAATTGTGTGCTTCAATTTGCTTAATTTTAATAGATGGTAATCGTATTCTAGTAGGCTATGAATTTTTAGTTCTTATATTATGTAAAAAATAAATTAATAAAAATATAGAATTCTTGTATTAGTTCGGGTTTGTTTGTCAATTTCATGTAAGAAGTCAATTTCAAGTCATATCGTATCAACACATAAAGTAGTCATGTCATGTTCATGTGCAGTTTTCAAAAAAATTATGTCATGAGTCAGCTTCAGATTGACTAAAAATAAGAAAAAAAAACCAAAACATGACATGAGCACGACTTGTGACACGAATTGCCACCTTTAGATTTTGATACTCTTAGAAATTATAAGTAATAAACTCTAGTTACACAATTATAGCTTTTATAACCCTTAAATTTAACTCCTCTCCGAATATAATATTGATCAAGTATTCATTTTTTAAAAGTCTATTCATCTTTTTAATACATGCTCGAGCAATTCAAGCCCTATACAAAAATTTAATAAGGGTCTTTTCCCATGTTAGAGAAAAAATATTAAAATTATCCAAAAATCAATTGCACATATTAAAATGCGGAGTGTGTTTTTTTGTTACAATTTTTTAAGTCACAAAATTGAATTGTTACGATAGTTTAAAGTGACTAATTAAAAAAGTATTTGTAAATTAATGAAAGTTTTATACTATAATATATTCTAATATATAAAAGCTTTATATGATAATAATTCAAACTTTGGGTTGAATTTTTTTTTTTTAAAAAAATTGGAACTTGTTTCCAAATACTCCACTTACTTTTACTTATACTTATTTTATAATACGGGTCTAAAGTCATATTCTTGTAATTCACTCAAGCGTCACTGGCGCGCGTGCATTCCTTTCCCACGTGCGACGCTTGGGCTATACTCGCCTGCCCCGCGTCTATCCTACTGGCAATTCGTCTTCTCCCATAGTTTTCCATCTCTTCCTCCGAATTGCCAAACCCTAATCCCCAATTTACGTGAAAGAATCCGAAGATTGCACCTTCGCTATAGGTTTTAATGCCCGCTACGCTTTTTCCCATTGTTCCCAGGTTCGGAAATTCGAGCTTCGAGTTCGGCCATGAAGTTCTTGAAGGAGGATTTCTCGGAGTTGCAGATCGGGAGCTCCGCGGAGTCGCTGCAGAAGTCCCTCGACGCGCAGAGAGAGCTTCTTCACAAGCCAGATCGACCAGCTTCAGAGAATCGTCGTCACGCAATGCAAGCTCACCGGCGTCAATTCCGCTATCCCAAGAAATGGTGCGCCTTTTTTTTTTTTTTGTAATTTTCTGTCTCCTGTTTGTTTGCCGAGAAACAGTAGGAAACAGATTAATTGACATAAAAAGTTTAGTTTACTATTCCTTTTCTGGCTAAATTGAACGAAGAAGAGTAATGAGTAGGAGATTTCTACAAAAACCGAATTTTTCAGCTGGTGTAACTAAGCTTTTGGGCGGGCGTTCGATTGGTTTTTACTTTTTGTACGTGCAATATTTCCTTGATATGTTCAATGGCGAGGTGAAAACCCTAGTGTTAGCCCATTAGCGGAATCTCCTATGCATGCTATTAATAATTCCCCTATCCATTCACTTGATAATCCCTGGAGTTTAATGATTTTAGAGGATGATCTAAAATTGCTCTGGAAATATAGTATTATAATTTATCTTGATTAATTGGAAGTTTGGAACATAAATGGGCCTGCATTGTGATATATTGCAAGCAACTCTTTATCCGCTACACTGTCAATCCTTCCATTTTTATCATTCACCACGTACATTATCATGATGATTTAGGAATAAAATAACTTGTTTTTATTATTGTGTATGTCCGCAGGCGGCTGGTGCACTTTCAATAAAAATTGGTAAGTAATGGTAATGGAAGTTTTATTTACAATGAATACTTTTTTTTGTGCGTGTGTTTCATTTGGTTGTCGACCGTTTGCAGGAAAAAGGCCTAGAGATTTGCTAAACCCCAAAGCTTTAAAGTATATGCAATCTGTTTTCTCTATCAAAGATGCAATTAGCAAGAAGGAATGTCGCGAGATTAGTGCTCTATTTGGAGTTACTGTCACGCAGGTTTTTCTTTTTCGATCAGCAACTTTTTTCCCCCTCTCGCTTTCTTTTCAAGTTCTTAACTTGCACCTTTGTAAAGTTATTGCTCACGTGTTTTCTTGATTTGTAGGTTCGTGAATTTTTTGCCAGTCAACGTTCAAGAGTCCGGAAATTCGTTCGTTTGTCGAGGGAAAAAGCAATCAAATCCAGTGCAAGTTCAGAACTGCATGATGGGGTTCCAACAAGCTCTGATCCATTTGTACCTATTGATCCAGTTCCCTTAAATACTATTGGTCCCACTAATGTTGAGGAAACACGATCTTGCTCAAACAAAGATGATACTCTACCTGGCATAGATGCATTAGATAAGCAATTTGTTGAGAATATTTTCAGTTTGATGCGAAAGGAAGAAACATTCTCCGGGCAGGTCAAACTGATGGAATGGATTTTGCGGATACAAAATTCTGCAGTATTATGTTGGTACTTATCGTCTATCACATTGCAATATAAGATCAATATAAGATTTTAGTTATGTTGTCGTACTGTCTTACCATCTTATTGTACGCATGCAGGTTCTTAAACAATGGCGGTGTGATGGTTTTAGCAACATGGTTGAGTCAAGCAGCTGCTGAAGAACAAACAAGTGTTCTTCTTGTCATCTTAAATGTATGTCTGAAATTTGTGTCGTGAGCTGTCTATATCCTTTATGAATATCTTTTACCATTTCAATGATTAAATACTGTTCAGGTACTTTGCCATTTGCCTTTACATAAAGCTCTTCCTGTGCACATGTCAGCCATACTGCAAAGTGTCAACAGATTGCGGTTTTACAGGACTTCAGGTGTGCTTTACTTCAGAAACCCAGTTTTGTATTCTCTTTCTATGTCAAGTTCCTTTTTCTTTGCTTTTCATGCATGGAATTTTAGCTTCAAAGTGACACTAAACATCTTTGTAGACAGATATTTTCTGTTTATTCTTTTCTGATGCTCTCAAGTATCTCTTGGATAAATAACCAAACCTTTTTTGCTTAAGCTGTGTCTGTGTGAAAAATTTGAATCTCATTTATCTGATTTGAAGATCAGACATATCAAACAGGGCAAGGGTTTTGTTGTCGAAATGGAGCAAGTTATTGGCAAGAAGTGAAGCCATGAAGAAACTGAATGGCGTAAAATCATCTGGTGATGTACAACAAGAATTAATCCTGAAGAACAGGCAAGTTTTTAATTTAAGTTTCCAAACACCCAAGGATTCATTGATCAGCTTTTTAGCTGATGATGTTTAATCACTTGCAGTTTAAATGACGTTATTGCTGATGAATCATGGCAGTCAAATATAGATACCCCTGTAAGTGCTCAAATTGAATTATATTTAAGACTCGTTTTATCTAACTACAAGTTGCACAATTTATCCAGGTGTTTCTTTTTTCTGTGCAGGAAAAGTTTCTTGATAATTCAGAAAATTTCAGGTATGCAGGTTTTTGTTCTGAGATAATATTTGGCTTGGGTGCGATTGTTTTTGGCTGCTGAGGTTTTATTTATAACATGCGCTTCTAGGATATCAGAGACCACTCAGGCACTGAAACTATTGCCGGCATCTTCAGATGATTCAAATAAGAAGCATATCCTAGGCGTATCTTCATCCCGTATCCTTAAGATTGTTATACTTTGTGTTATTCTTAGTTCTTTTCAATTACAATTTATAATTATTGAGGTATATAAATATTTTCTAATATTGGTGTAATTAGAACCTAAACAGCTTTTAAAGAAAGGGTAGAAGGCAATCTTAGGTGTAATTATAACTTGAACAGCTTTTAAAGAAAGGGTAAAAGACAATCTTAGTTATAAAATGTGGTTTCTTGTCAAGGGTGAATCATTCATTTTGCAGTTATCATGGTTTTTAGTTTTGTTTCTACTTAGAATACTAGACATTATTTTCTTAACTATTCAACAGAAATTCGAGAACGCAGAAAAGTTCAGTTAGTGGATCAACCTGGCCAGAAAACTGCTGGGAGAAGTCCACAGGCTACTAGAGCTGCACCATTGAATCAGAGCAGACCAATGTCTGCTGATGATATCCAAAAGGCAAAACTGCGTGCACAATTCATGCAGAGCAAATACAAAAAAGCTATTTCATCTAATGAAAATAACGAAGTGAAAACTGAAGGACTTAAACCCTTGACCTCTCAGCCCAGCATTTTGCCTTCAGTGTCTAAAGTTCCGGTTCGACTGATTGTTGAGGAACACAAGAAACCTGTGGCACTTCCCATGAAAGCTCCTAATATGCTAGAGGCTTCTATTGATTCAAAGCCAAGAGTAGATTTGAAGGAGCCATTGTGGGAGAAGTGCAGGAGGGTCCAAATTTCTTGGCAGACACCTCCAGGTACAGTTTCTTTTTTGTGGATTATCATTTGTACTCTTGAATTTTTGCATGTGGCGTCATACTGTAGAAATTATAGGGGTTTGCAGAAGAAAAATTTTGAAGTACCCAGGATTTTTATAGCTTTTGAGAAGAGTTTCTTTAACGTTATTTATGTATTGATGGAGGGAGATCTGACCAATTGGATGCTGTAACTTCTTTTGCATGAACTGAATGGATCACATACTTATTGCATGTTCTTTTGAGACTTGGATGGATCGTGAATGTTTAACACAATATGGCTGTCTTTGTTTCAATTAGATCGCCATGATTTAATGACACTTGCTTTTAGATTTCCCTTTTACCGTCTGAATACCATGCTTTAGAACTTTAGGCTTTCGTCAAGTTTGAATTAAAATTATTTTGCATTAGTTTATACGATCATGGTTGAGATCTTAATTTCTCCTTTCAGAGATTCTTTTTTTCCTGCCAAACTGATCATAATTTCTACTCAAGTTTCAGGGGAAAAGTATTATTCTTTGGCAATTGCATGAGTCTAACGGTTTACTCCTTAGACAGTTGGGTTAGGGAGTGAGACAAAATTGAGACATATGGTTCTGTGTATGTTGCATATTTAAGACAGAGCAGTTTGTTAGGACAACGTCATTTTTTTGAACTTGACAATGCCTGGACATTTGAAAGAATGGCGACTAAGAAATGCTATGTTTCTGCTGTGTTTCCAAAGCATATAATTTAATTTTTCCCCGACATTAAAAGCATCTCGCTTCAAATTTTTAGGCATGACTGCATTTCTATTTTGCCCTGTCCTTGCAGCCAATCATTATTTGGGTTGAATAAGAATGGCGACTGAGAAATGTTATGTTTCTGTTGTGTTTCCAAAGCATATAATTTAATTTTTCCCCGACATTAAAAGCATCTTGCTTCAAATTTTTAGGCATGACCGCATTTCTCTTTTGCCCTTTCCTTGCAGCCAGTCATTATTTGGGTTGAATGTCTCTCGTTGATAACTGAATTAATAGAAAAAAAATGGAATAAAACTTGAAATTAGTTCTCTTTTTCAGCCATAGGTTTTGTCAAAGACACGTACTGCTTTATGTCTTAATTTAAGAATTCAAGCAATGGTTGTGTTGCCGGGTCTAAAAAGTTTTGTTGTTGTCTCATCTCTGGATCCAAATCACGCAGTACTTACTCAGCAAAAAAGGGGGAAAAAAAAAATCATGCAAATATTGAAGCAAGTCCCATTCACACGTTCGGTAAAAAAAGACCAGAAGCTCTATGAAGCAAGCAAAGTGAAATGAGAGTATTTATTTAGGACTTGTAAGAATTAAGTAACGGGCTTGAGTGGATGGCTTACTCCCCTGTGGGTGTACAAGTACGAAGAATGAACTTGAATCCCAGTCTAGTTGAAACTAGTAGGCAAGTTTTAAATTTTCTAGTTGCCAGGCAGATTTTTTTACAGATTTGAAATTTTGAATGGCTATCCAATTAATTTTGGTCCTTTTCATCTCATAATATATAATATTCCTAGCATCATCAAAAAAATAATTGTGGATGAGTCAGCTAGTATTGTTCAATAACTTTCTCAGAGATCAGCCTTTCACGCCGTTTTCCTTGCTGCAGAAGTAAAACTCAGTCCTTTATGGAGGGTCAGTAACGGTGAAAATAGTAAAGAGGTGGAAGTCCAGAAAAACAGAAACCGCCGTGAGAAAGAAACTGTATACCGGATGATCCAGGAGATACCATCAAACCCAAAGGAGCCATGGGACCTGGAGATGGACTTTGATGATACGTTGACCCCTGTAATCCCAATAGAGCAGTCGCCTGATGCCGACGGCACAGAAACACAGGCAGTGCCTAATCATGGTGTAAATAATGCAGCAACACATGTTGCTCCTAGCCAAAGAGCAGATGGTTCTGTTTCTACTTTGCAAGTTGGAAATCCGAGCACAGCTGAACCAGATCTAGAGTTGCTTGCTGTGCTACTTAAGAACCCGGAATTGGTATTTGCATTGACTTCGGGTCAAGCTGCCAACTTATCAAGTGAGGATACTGTGAAACTGCTTGATTTGATTAAGGCTGGTGGGGCTGGTAGTACCAGTAGTTTCAATGGGATAAATAAACAAGTGGAAGAGAAGGTCGAAGTTTCACTTCCTTCCCCAACTCCTCCAAGCAATCCTGGAACGGTGCGTCACTTTGGCCCAATGTGCGACTTTTGCTGGATATATTAAAACGTGTATAGCCAGTTTTTTCACCGGCGATATAAGTGGTTCTCCAAGTCTTTGTTTGTGCTACTCTGCACGATAGTTTTCCTTTTTCTTTTTCCTTTTTTTTCCTCATTTCTTTTTCGAACGGTAAGCTAGGCATCAAAAAAATAAAAAAAAATAAAAAAAAATAAAAAAATAATAATAATAAAGAAAGAAAGAAAGAAAGAAAGAAGAACATAAAGTAAATGAAAAATCTATCGAGTGGAAATTTAACAACCCCATGTTATGCAGTTGGATTGTGGTTGGTGGATCTCCGCTCTCCAATATTGGGATGATCGCATATGCAATTTTTGTGCTTGTGCTAGTTAGATGGATAGTGGACTAAACAAGTATAAATGTTGCTCGCCTGGTCCATGATGAGAACTAACAAACAAAATAACGAATACTAAGTTTGAGATGAAAAGATGATACTGTGATGTAACTCGAGATAATACTTGATTAACGTGATGACTATGCATGCCATCTCTGATGATTTGCCTCTCTCTTTTCAAAATTTTGCAGAGTGGGTGGAGACCGGAAGCAGCTAGGAATCCATTTTCACAAGTCAACAGAGTGGCCGAAAGTTCGCCATTGGTCACTGCTGCTGAGTTGGTGGGGCCGCAAATGTCGGCACCTTACATTGGTCCGCCACAACAACCGGCTACCACTTCACCAGCAATACATCAATACTCACTGCCCCAAGTACCTGAAAAACACGCTTCTTTACATCACATTTCCCTAAACAGCTCTTCCACTCTACAAACGAATTCCCACCTCGTTAGCGCACAACCTTTGCATAACTTTCACTCTTCACTGCGGGTTGAGAGCGCAAGTAACATTAAATCGGCACATATATCTACTAACGCATATAATGCAGAGGAAAGACGTCACATTGCAATCCCGCCAACCCCTTTGGTTCCAATACTGGCGCGGCCGCAGACACATCAACAATCACTGCAGCACCATCGCCATCGCCAACACCAACAACAACAACAACCAATTTATTCTGAATCATATCTGCCTGCACCCGCATTCTCCAAAGAAATAGGAAAGCCTAGTTATGTGCCTGATTCTTGGAGCAGCAGGCTGGGTTTGCCTTCGAATTACAATCTGCATTTAGCAAACCAAAACAATAGTTACGATGCGTCTCCATTTGGAGGTCCTGTGCAGCCTCCTCAGAGTCAGTGGGAAGGGAGTAATGTGTCTGCGGAGGGAGAGGAATATGAGTCGTGGAGTCCAGACAATAGTCCAACTAGAGACCGTGAGTATCGGATGGGAAGAAACCTCCCAGAACCCAGAATAAATCCTGGACGGGGCTACAGGCCTGATCAGTCAAGGATGAGGCCTTCCTCTGGGTACAGAGATCATAATAGGCATGGAAACAGAAGGTGGCGTGACCGGAGACGATGATTTGTACTGGACTCGGGGTGGGGTTTGCCAGATTTTGTTCATTCATGCTATAAATCGAAATTTTGTTAATAATGGGTTTTGTTCATGATGTGGCAGAGGTTAAGAATCGAGACGTTTAGTCTCTGTCCTGGAATGGGTATGTTGAGGCGGAGATTGTTGAAATCAGTGGATTACTTCCATTAGCGACCATTGGAGATGTTCATAACTCGATTATTAATCTGACTAAAAAAAAATCTCTTCATCTGTATCCTTGTCTTCCTAAAACAATTTAAAGCTCTGGTTGTACTTGGTTCGAGTCTAAATTTGCTGTCTTATTTTCTTGTTTTTTTGGCTATCTTATCTATTATTTATTTGATATACTATTTAAATTTAACAACTTAAATTAATAATCAATTCACTTGTGTCAAAAATTAATTGATCGGATAACAAGGAGACAAAAAAATAGAACAGTAGATCTTAATTCATTTGGATTTTAGTTTGCATTCTTTAGCAAATAGCAAGTGAATGTAACATGTGAAACAATTGAAAAGGTGCGTTAAAACAACCACGCGGGCAAGCGACCGACTATCATTTTTTTCTTCAAATTTTTTTGAAATGTTGAACTGTAATGAATAAAAACCAACAAATAAAATAAAGTCCAGACCATTAGTAATAAAATACTTCTCTTAACAGGAGGATTGGCTAGTGTTGTTGAAAAAAAGCTTAGGGGTTACATTTGGTGCACCCTGAATTTTAATGTTTGTAGTGCTTGGTAATTTAGACTTCAAAATTCCAATATTAACAAATAAGACCTTAGATTTTAGAATTTGTTGCAATTACAGTCCAATAACTAATTGATGTTAATTAATAAGTGATAATTGCCAAAGACTTACACAAATGCACCCTAAACTTTTCGTTGGTTGGCAAGTTACTCTAAACAATTTAAATTTTGGCATTTCAAGCCCTAATTATCTTTCATTAATTGACCTCATTATTAATTGGACTGTAGTGTTAAAAATTGTGTAAACTTTAGGGTCTTAAATGTCAAAATTAAAAATTTTAGATGCATGTGCAAATAAATATCAGTTCAAGATGCATAGCAGTTTAAAAAAAAAGTTCAAGATGCATGAATGCAATTAAACTTAATTTTGATACTACAAGTGTAGGGTTTCTTGGCTAGCTTCTGATCTACAAATTTTCCTTTTTCATTATTTTTTAATCACTCAAGTCTTAAAAACCAAATTTATTTATTTTTTCCTTTAAGATCTTATATAGAAAAAATTTCTCCTTAAGTTTTTATAGTTATCTATGCGAGTAAAAACACCTAAAAAGCTCAAAATTAGGGCGAATATCAAGTTCAATAAACCTGTCACGACCTGAAACAGGGGTATGATGTAGAGGCTTAGTTTAATAAAAATAAATTCAGTTTAAGAGAATGATTTTTGAAAGGACCGAAATTAAAATGTTAACAATTGTATAATTTAATTTAATAGTAAACCCTTTTTTCAACCAATATCAATATGAAATAAAGTATTAGAACTTAAGGTATTACTAAGAAAAATAATTTTTTTTGTTCTTGAGCTGAATGACTTCCTAAGAAAAAAAATATTTTTTTTTGTTCTTGAGTTGAATGAGTTCCTAAGTCTATAAATTTTATAGTTTGAAAGACATTGCCAAATAATCTAATTTAAATATCAAAGTACATATTTAGAAACATAACGTCACAACCACATGAATTTGAAAGTTTGCCTTGGCATCAATTTAGGGATTCACATCGAAATCTCATATCCAAGCATACGATAGAAGTAAATATAAACATCATATCCACAATACAACCGTCATCAAACCCCAGTCTTGAAAGTTAAAGAAAAGTCCAGAATAGAAAGGAAGGTCCGAAAGTTTGATTATTATATGCCTTGACTTAAGATGAAGATGAAATAACCGCAACAGGAAAATGTAATGACATGAGACACGTCTCAACCTCGAGATTTGCAACAACCATGGTTTATCAGCAGCGTTCTTAGCACTGCCTAGAGGGGATTAAGTAAAAATAAAAAAAAAATGAGTGAAAGGCCAATAGGATGTTATTTAACAAACTTTACAAACATCTAAATAATCAAGTGTAGAGAGATGAAGAAGTCCAATCAAGTTCTCAGGTCTCAATAATATACATTACATAGCAACACACTTGTAGTGCTTTAGCCAATTGCCCACACTGCAGAGTACCCCGATCAAGGTTTAGGGTCTTGCCTCCAAGGTTACATCTCATAACCCGATTTCTGTGGTTATAAAACCAACATCAGAAGATATACACATTTATGGTGGCATAAAAACTCAACCGCTAGAAGACATGCACATTTGTAGCGGCGTTTGAAAATCATTTTGATCGGAATATTTTTTCTGAGACTAAAATACGATAACATAGCAATATTTACTTACATATACTTTAGCAAGCGTTTAGTTATAAGCAACAACATTTCATAAACAATTTATTTGGAACATGCTCATCTTAAGTATAGCATTATGGTCAAAACAATATCATATACAATATGGTTACTAAAGAAACGATTAGAAATCCTACCTCTTTGCTAATGCATCCTATGGATACTCTTAATTCTCACGAGTCCCACATGATGAAATGTTAGCTCCTAGCATTGCTTGGAACTTAGAAGTTCTCTAATAAAGTCAGCGAAAAACAAATAAGAACATAATCAAACTTCTTCTAAGTTTCTCATTGTGTAAATAGATGATTAGTAATGCCTTTTATAAAAATATGATAATAGGTAGCAAACAAGTTTTCTAAAATTTTAAAACATGAAAATAGAGGTTTAAAAGCATTTTTAAAACTCAAAAAAGGGTAAGGAACCAAACCGACATGAGTCAGGAGACTCGAAGGACTTGAATGGAACCGACAACGGCTCGAGGTCACTATTCACGGTATTGTTCATAAAGGGTACTATTCACGACACATACTATTGATGACACACTGTTCACAACAAAGGTACTGTAGTAGATGGGAAACAAAATTGTTGGTTGGTTTGGGAATCAAATATCTTTGATTCAACTCAGTTTATAATGCAAAAAAAATATGTCAAATACTTGATTTAATATCCTATAACATAACTACACTTTTTTTCTTAACTTTTTCATGCTTCAAAACACAATTTTCAAATTCAGAACTTTACAAACTAACCAAGAACACGAAGAAAATTTGATTTTTATACTTTAAATCATGTAAATATGGTGCAGCAAGAGAATCAGTTATATATTAAGCATTTAGAACATGCTTCTAGCATAGATATTTACCCAAAATATCAATCTAACTATTGATTTCAACGTGCATGCTCCTATTTACATTCCAAGCACTCAAGTACAAACATCATGTTCATGAATAAGTTTAAACATCAGAAAAATCTGAAAATAGGAGGGGAAAATCAAAGTGAGAAAACGCTTTAAGGGGAGGGAAAAATCAGTTTTGGTTTAGGTCACGACCTTAA
Organism: Artocarpus heterophyllus; assembly: GCA_025403435.1. Taxonomy (NCBI): domain Eukaryota; kingdom Viridiplantae; phylum Streptophyta; class Magnoliopsida; order Rosales; family Moraceae; genus Artocarpus; species Artocarpus heterophyllus. The sequence continues at coordinate 16,044,176 of CM046354.1, read as the reverse complement.
AGTTTCATGAAAAAATGGTACTTTTGCTTGCACAGTCCTCGAACTCTTATTTTGCGATGTTATAACACCAAAGAAGACTTGTTTTCTGAGTTCTCTTTTTGTGTTTAAGTGGCTGGAGAATTGAGGAGGGAGAGGGAGTGACGAGAATGAGGGGAGAGAGAGCAAGTGAGTGGAAGCATGTCTAAAGGATTTTGTTCTTTTTTTTTATTTATTTAATAAAAGAGTAGGCCTAGTGGGAAATCAATTCAGGTGGTGTAAGTCTCTCTTTTGGAGTAGTCTAAGAAAGAGAGAGGCTGACGAGGGGGAGCACATAAAAGATGGTAGCTTTTGCTCTTGATATGCCTTAAGCAAGTGGAAAAGAAAAAGGGGGAAAAAAAAAGAAGAAAAGACAACATGTAGGGTTTGGTGTGGGAAATGGTGGACATCTGATGTTTGTGGAGGGAAGGGAGTTTTCAGTAGGGATTCTTAGGAGCTTCTGTCTTTTAAAAAAAATTAATGCATCAAAATATATGGCCAGAATTCTTTAACATTTTTACATCAAAATTATGAAATGAAATTTAAAATGAATAGTGATGAAAGTTAATTAACTCTTGGCATACTAATTTAACCAATGCTTAATTAATTACAATTAAAATTTAGGAGTATTACATAGCTAGACATGAGATACTTAATTGAAATATAAAAATATTTATATGACACGGGTAATCATCTAATAAGGTTGTATTAGTCCCCTAAACCCTTCCTTGCCCTAGCTTTTTGAACCCATCACAAATTAGATTTTTAACCTCTTATTATTTACAATTCAAAAAAAATAGATTGTATCAGTCTTGTGAAATTACGGTGAATCTCTACAAATAAACCAGTTCACAGGTGAAAATATCACTTCATGATCTTAATAACCGTTTAGTTTGCAAGTTTGAACGAAAAGTTAAACTTTTGTAAGAGATAATATCATAGAAAATGGTTTGAATGGAATTAGTATAGAACAGGGGGATGCAACGTTTGGAGTTGCTCGTCTTGCAAGGTATTTAATCAAGCAGAAACAAAAATTCATAAATTGAGAATACTAGCAGTATATCAATTATTTCAATTGTACTAGGAGAGATTGCGTTATAAACAACGGGGGAGATCATTGCAATTTCATCAGTAAGAAATTAAGAATTAATGGACATCATCCGGTAATATTCCAAGCAAATTAACCAAGACTACGTAATTAAGCCATTTTTTTTGTAATTTGAGAAGGCTTCAAAGATTTAACGTCATTTATCGCATATATACCAAAAGAAAAAAAAAAAAAACCTTATAAAACCAAACCTGGCGTTGAAGACTTAAAATAGTGATATTATTTATAATAATAAGAACAACAAGATAAATCATGCATATGGCCGTACGTACAAGTACCACAAGTACGGAAATGATCTACTTGTTTCAACACACTTAAAAGATCACGTCATACTAAAACATGATTGTCCTAGATAAAATTTATTTAAATATTGTAACATATCATTATATATATGCTCATGATCTTCTCATGCATCATGGGCGTGACTTAGAGGCATTACTGGCTCGGGAGAGGAGGATGAAAACAGCCACCAAAACGAGGGGGAAGATGAGGAGGAGACCGAAAGAAGGCGGTCGAAGCGGGCCCATCCCTAGTGGAAGAAACAGCACGAGTGCAGCCACTGCCATTATCATCACCAGAGAAACAAAAACTGCAGCTGGACTAAAATTGTGTCCCGCCATTATAACACCTTAGGTCTTGATAAAAGTTCGAGTAAGAAGATACAGTAATATAGAATATTATGATTGCAAAATTGCAATGCTTGTACGTGAACGTGTATATATGTGTGTGTATATACTCTTTGCATGGTGACTACTCGCAGGGGTCACGACGGTTGGCTAATCGGTGCATGGTTACCATGAGATTTACACGACTGCGATTTACAAAAGGGAAATAAGAAGTGAAAAAGGAAAAGAAACAACTAAAACGACGTGACGTTTAGAGCCAAGGAGGAAAAGAGTGTAAGGCTAGTTGTCAGAGTAGTCGTCACCGTGTTTCTTTTTTATTTTTTTTTTGAAGAAAACCTTTTTTTTAATATTGTTTTAATATGTCTTTTTAAAAAACTATTTTATTGTTATTTTTTTTTGTTAACACCTGACCAGTTTAGGGAATTAAATTCCCCAAAATTATGTGTCCTACTTCAATATATCTCTTGAATAATCTTAAGCGTTTCAAAAAAAAAAAAACTTTTTAAGCTGTTTTTTTTTTTTAAAAAAAAACTTAAGCTGTTATTTTATGTCCTCATTAGAAAGTATTCCCCGCTTCGATCCGATCGAAGTGCCTTTATGGGTTTACCCAATTGCTTTTTCACTTCAGCCTGAAACTCCTTGAACTTGTCAAAAGTTTCGCTTTTGTGGTGCATCAGGTACACATACACATATCTTGAGTAATCATCAATAAAAGTGACGAAGTACTCATACCCTCCTCGTGCCTGGATGTTTATCGGTCCGCAAACATCACTATGCATAAGTTCTAGAACCCCTTCGGCCCTATTGCCCTTAGACCCGAATGGTCTTTTGGTCATTTTACCCTCCAAACAAGATTCACATTGAGGTATAGATTTCACCTTTAAGTGACTTAAAGGTCCATCCCTTACCAACCTTTGAATCCTATTCAGGTTAATATGATCAATGCGTAAATGTCAAAGATAAGTCTTATTAGAGTGAGAAGTTTTAAGTCTTTTAGAGTTATTATCATTCATCTTAGCATTAAGCAATAAGTCCATCTTAGGTTTGATAAAATATAGATTATTTTGCATCCATCCAAAACAGATAAAATATTTATTTTTACGAATCACCACTTTATCATTAAAAGAAACCAAATAGGAGTATTTAAATAAACAAGCTACAGAAATTAAATTCCTTTAAATTTAGGAACATAAAAACAATCTTGCAAAAAGAAATTCCTATCATTATCAAAATAAAGATGAACGTCTCCTACTACTTCCGCTGAGACCAAGGATTCATCGTCCATCCGAAGCGTGAAGTCTTCATGCAGCAGACTTCTCGTTTCTTTGAACCCCTCTTTTGGAAAGGAAGTCCTTGCAACGCTTCTTGATATGCCGACCTTCCGACAGAAGAAGCACTTAAGCTTCTTTGGGTTCTTCTTCTTGCTCTTGGTGCTAGCAGGAATAGAAGACTTTCCGTTCTTGGCCCATTGCTTCTTTCCATTCCCAGAGTTAGGATTGGAACCAGAAGCAGCTACCATGTTGGCCTCACCACCCGCAGGAGACTCCTTGATCAGCAGTTCGAACTCCTGTAACTGTTTCATCAATTCCGTCAAGGTCATAGCCCGCCTATTGCTCAAATTAAATGTAGCTCTAAACGGAATAAATTCCTTTGACAGAGTCTCAAAGACCATAGTCATCTGAGTTTCAGCATCGATGTCGGCTCCATTGGTTTGAGCCTCAGCGAGGTAACCCATGACCAAAATCATATGCTCCTTTACATCCCCTAGCCTTCGTCTACAGTTTAGAAGTTTTTGAAACACCCCTTGTCTCTTTATTATGGCCTAGCCTCCAAACATATCCTCAAGATTATCTAAGATCTCCTTCGCAGTCTTATAATCCTGATGTTGAGCCTGCAACGCATTATTCATGCTGGCCATAACATAGCAGCGGGCCTGATCATTAGCATCTTTCCAGCAATCATACGCTTGGAATTGCTCATTAGTTGAGTCTCCCGTAGGCTTGGGAGGACAAGGGGTTGTCAGTACACATTTTAGTTTCTCAAAGGACATGACGATATCTAGGTTTCGTTTCCAATCATTATAGTTCTCTCCGGTTAATAGGTTTTTGTCAAGTATCGATGATAAAGCATTTTTAGACATTTTTAATCTACAATAAAGAATCATATACCAAATATAAGCAAACATATCATAATAATTTAGTAAGATAGCACAATTATGTAAAAATCATACAAATGTATTTATGTGTCAAAATCTTGAAAATGTCACATCCTTACAACGATAATTCCCAACTCAGAATTCAACAAGCTCCTAATAATTTGTATGATTTTATGTGTCAAAATCTTGAAAATGTCACATCCTTACAACGATAATTCCCAACTCAGAATTCAACAAGAAAGAATCATATACCAAATATAAGCAAACATATCATAATAATTTAGTAAGATAACACAATCATGTCAAAATCATACAAATGTATTTATGTGTCAAAACCTTGAAAATGTCACATCCTTACAACAATAATTCCCAACTCAGAATTCAACAAGCTCCTAGGGGAGTCATGCCAAATTTAATCAGGAACACGGATCCCCTCTTGATTAATATATGCCATCTAGGACCCGTATGATTCAGCATATATTAATAATCGTTTCTTTGGCCATTAATTTTATTAACAGAGCTCCTAGGGGAGGTTAATAATAAAATTAACATGAGTGTATAACCATCGTTTCAATATTTTATTCATGATTTATAATCACCACCTAGGGTGTGCAACCATAAATCATGCTAAAATACCTTATCCTCTCAGAGATCCAATCTGGTATATGATAGAAATCCCTTCCTAGGGGTCGGGACCACTATGTTCTGCCTATAGACCAACAATAGAGGCCTTAGGTTCTCTCTTTGAAAACCTTCTCCCACTCAATTTTTCAAAATCAAGGTTTTATTTTAAGAATATGCATGAACAATTTTAAGATGAGCGGCACTCCCTATTCTATATGACATGTTATCAATATACATGGCAAATCATATTGTAATGCAGAAAGCAAAGTAATTAAGCAAAGCTACAAGCAAAATAATAAATAACCGTAATATTATAACTACATCTTAGAGAATAGAAAACAAAGATTACAAGAGAATAATCAAGACATATTATCGATTCTTTATCCTTGAATCATCAAGCTGTATCCTTCTTCATGTAATTCCTATCTTCAAGTCTTCAATCTTGTATGAATCGAATACTTTATATTTTCGGTCTTATCCAAATTTAATGTTTCTCGGAATTGTCTCAAAAATAAAATTAAAACTACACTGAAAAAACTGCACTTTTTCTGAAAATTTTTTAGCTCTTGGTCGGCAGGCCGATTTGGATTATCAGCCTGTCGGTCATGCAGGTTCGGCCTGCCGCTAGAGCCATTTGATTTCTGTGCCACTTACGGCCTGTCGAACCACACGTACAGCCTGTCGATTTGTGACCATCGACCTGTCGAACTGTGAGGTTCGGCATGCCGATCGAGCAGAAATCTCCTATTCTAGAAAATACAATTTTTAATGCAATTCATTAATTTTATTTTCAACAATTCAAAAACAAAAATTAGAAACTCAAGAAATACCTGCGTATGCCATCATCCATCTTCTAAATCTGTCTTCTCCAAATGATTATTTAATTACAAAACTCTTACAAATTTAAAATTAAACAATAATTCTTAGATGGAGATGATAGTTCACCATCTAATTACATCAAAAAAACCTAGATATATATTCTAACCTCTAAGGAACCATAGCCGGTATAAATTAATTAATTAATAAATAATTAAATAATAATTTAATCAACTATAATTAATTGATAAATATTCACCATATAATCCATGACAACATATATAATATATAGAAACCTAGAGTGCCAACTCTCTATAAAATTCAATTCAAGCATAGGAGAGATTAAGATCACAAAATTTATACATATAACATGATCACAAACTCGTAAAATTATGTAAAAACTATGGCTCTGATACCAATTGTTGAAAAAATATAGTACGCAGCGGGAATTTTAAAAATTTTACATTAAAGTATTTTCTAAAACAGAAGTTTGACATGCTATATGCATAAATTAACTAGATCTTACTAACCTTTGTATGCCGAAGAACCCTTGCAAAATGTGAAGAGAAGTAACGTTCTAGAAGAGCCTCATCCAACTGGTATTCTTTGCTATTCTCTATCCACGACCGGAGTGAGTGTGGACTCACACATACAGCTCTTCTACTAGGTGACTCTCCTTCCAACCAATCGAGAGAACCCAAAGCAAGTGTTCATGATTTGTGAACAAAAGCTCTTAGGGAGTTTTCAAATTCTCACTAACAGAGTATCATTCTTAATCTCTTAATTGATCTAAGTAACTCTTAAGACTTACTCCCTTTATATAGACGTTGGGTCTAGGGTCACTCTTTATCAGATTAGGTCTCAAAATTCGAATTAGAATTAAATTCGGATCAATATCGGATGAAATCCATGTGAAAACGCGTGATCTTTTTATTGCGCGATAGGCAGGCCGAACTTGCCCCATCGGCAGGCCGAACTGTAGATAAAAAATCTTAGCGAATCTTTTATTTTTCACCCGAGATTCTATAGATAAAGTCTCAATTTTAATTCAAATAACCCAATAATTTTAATTCAAATAATACAATAGAGAAGTTATCTAATTAAAACAACTTTATCTAGATAATCTCTAAGAAAATAAATGAATTCTCAATAATTCTACAAAATATCTTGATCTAATTTATTCAAAAATTAAACCAACCGATAAACAGACAAGAATTATCCGATCCTTACAATTCAACAAGTTTATCTTGAATTAATTTTTATCACAAAATTAATTCAACTGATAAACAGACATGAATTATTTGATTCTTCCAAATTTCAACCAATCTAATAAATCCGACATAAGTTACCAATTATTGGAAAAGCACGCCGTATCGTTATAGGATGTTGTGAGCTAGCAAAGGGGACCCAATGGACCTATATAGTTCAAGCTCCCAATAATTACAAAACCCAATATCCGAGATATACATTTTATAATTATCAACTCCAACGCTACTCCACTAAAAGCTTAGAGCTGCACTCTCGAACTACATAGAATTACGAAGCCCGTATAGCTAAGTTTCCATGACATATCATAGTGTATCATATCCCCATACGATTATCCATAATCGGCTGAAGGACAAGTTTTGTCTAACATTTCTGATTATTTTTATCTTACGTTCCATTATCTCACCATCGGAAAACTTACCATCCAAAGACAGTATACCATTTGGTTACACCTATGTATCCAAATGGTTAAGCGCTCTAGTTTTTCAATTACAGGATAACGCATATAAGAGGATATCACTACTCCTAAATAGGAGCTATGGATTCCATAACTATGAATAATAGGTCTACACTATCAAGAGTCATGCCTCCAACATAACAATATGCATACCACTATTAAGATGTGGGTGTCACCTTTTGGTACATCAAAGGACACAAGTCAAGACAATGGGCCTATTATTCATCTTAGGATTAAGATACAACACAAATGATTGTCTAAAGTAAATTGATTTGCCAAGACAGAATTATTAATCCAAATCAATTCACTTTATGTCTTGATCCAACATGTCGTCACCAATAACAATGTGCCAATGTTTCTATTTACGGAGTCCACCTTCGATGATCAAGACAAACCATCTCATAATAGAGATATAGACAACATAACAATCTTTACATGAATAAAGCGCCTAACTTTATTCCCTTGATTGCGGATCTTATGATTTAGACCGTCACCTTAAGAATCGTGTCTTTCGCATAATCTGTCAATCATATGCCCAATTCTTAAAGGTTTAGACTGACAGTCTCTGACTATAATTTGTTTAACATACATTCAACCAATATGAACGTAAAGAGGACAAGATTTGGAATATAAATAATAAATAAATTCTTTATTGATAAAAATATCTCCAAAAACTTATTACATTTTTACTCCTTTGGGCATACATGTTTAACATAAGCTACTCCATTAAAAGCTTAGAATTGCTCTCTCAAACTATATAGAAATTACAAAACTCTAATAAGTTATTCATCCATAACATATCATAATGTGTAATATCCCTATAGGATATTCATAATCGACTTAAAGATAAACTTTTATTTTACGTTCCTGATTATTTTTTATCTTATGTTCTATTATCTTATCTTTAAAAAACTTACTATTCATAACCAACATAAATAGGATACCATTTAGCTGCACCTGTGTATCTGAATAGTTGGACGTTTCGGTTTTCTAATTACAAGACAATACCTATAAGAGAACATTATCAATCTACAAATGAGCTATAGGTTTTATATCTATGAATAACAAGTTCACTTCAATCAAGAATCATGTCTTTAGCGTACCGACATGCATACCTTCATGTAATTCAGGATGTCACCATTTGGTATATCAAATGACACAAGTCAAGAATATGAGTCTATTAATTAATTTTAGGATTACTATCTCATAAATATGATTGTCTAAAGTTAATTAATTTAAACAAACAAAATTATTAATCAAATTAATTCAATTTTTGTCCCAATTTAATATATCACCTATGATAATATACAAATGTTTCTACTCGCGGAGTCTAACTCCTATGACTATGATAAGCTATCTCCTGTTAGGGATGTAGACAATATATTAATCTTTATATAAATCCTAACTTTATTCCATCGATTGTAGATCTTTTCATTTAGACTATCATCTTTAAGATTCACGTCTTCTGCATAAGCTGTCCATCATATGCACGATCTTAAAAGTTTAGATTGATAGTCTTAGACTTTAGTTTCCTTATCACATATTCAACAGGAATGAACATAAAAAGGAAATATTTGATATATGAAATAATTAATAAACTCTTTATTGATTAAATGTCTCTAAAAAACTATTGCATTATTTAATCCTTAAGGCATTTAGTCTAACATGAACCACTTTAAACATCCTACATATGGTATCTTTAATTTCTAGCATTTACATTCTTTTTCAGTTTTAACGTTGATTTCTAGCCATTATTAATATTTCTAACATCTCTTGTGAAGTTTGCTAGGACCTAATAATGGATCTCAGGCTTTTAACCAACTCAAATTTAACATATTTTAATTTAATTGTATATCTAATGACTACAATTTCGTGCCCACCATCGGGCCTTTAGATCGCTAACTTGTTTTTCAACAAGTAGCATTGGCAGACGGCATGAGTAAATAGAGTGTTCGCAATGAACAAAACAAGGATGCGTGAGTCACTACGCAAGGTGGCGAGCAGCTCGAAGTCCTTGCCACAGAGGTCAAGTCTTTGAAGACTTTGCAGCAGGAGCAGGCTACTCATTCCTAGGAGTATGACAAATAGTTCAAAGAGCTTAGCAATAAGAACAAGATGCTCAGAACCAAATTAGCACTTAGAATTCCTAACTCGCTACCTACTTATATTACAAGTACCCATGCTCCGAGTATTCGACCGTGCCAACAGCGCCGTGGTAATAACAGATGCAAGAGCCCACTAGACAACAATTTGTGTTCAGCCTAGTAAGTAAAATGCAACCTCTGTACACATCACCGCCAACTACGACAGCGACAACCACTATCACCCTAATGAGCGCATCAACACAGGCTACTACAACAAATACGACGATCCTAGTAGATGCAACATGATAGGCAACTACAAATGAGACTAATTTTGTAAGGCTTGAGCAGACAATGTAGTAGCTAGAAACAATCCTAGTCCTGACATTGTTGACAATTGAGGTAATCCAAGAGATGATGAAAGATATGCTAGAGCAAAATACCAGGCTTGTCAAAGAGAAAATTGACCAAAAGGCCACCAAGGCAATGAGCAAAACCCCTATGCTTGATGATATCTCAAAGAACATTTGCGAAACTCTATTCACAAGGAGAATCATTTCAGTTATTCTACCAAAGTATGGCAATTTGGTTTTTGCTTGGTTTGACAAAACCACAGACCCGAAGGACCACCTTCTCCAATATAAGGACGTGTTGAACACTACAAACATTCCTGACAACATATCAGACGAGATGATGTGCGAATTGTCAGGCGAAGTTTGAAGGGACTAGCTTTTTGATGGTTTAGCAATCTTCAACCTGAATCTATCGATAGCTTTGAAGCACTGGTTGATTTGTTCGTCAAAGCCTACTTAGTCCACATTAAGACGAGCAAGATTACTAAGGACCTTTAAATAGTGATTCGGAGCCCAGTCAAGTCTCCTTCGAGCCTACATTAAGAGGTTTGAGAAAGCCATCTCAAAAATCTCAGATTTAGAGGATGGTACTGCCAAAGAAGCATTGAATAAGGGTCTCTTGCACAGATCATTGTTCAGGAACAACATCTGCTCAGACTATCTACAGACAATCCAAGAGGCACTTAACAATACGAAGCGATGGATTGACCTAGAAGATGAAAACGAGCGATGTGAGTAGGAACTCGCAAGAAATAGAAACCAAAACATAAGAGAACGACCACCATAGAAAGTGAGACCAGGATAAAGAGACTGAACAAGGACTCCACGCGGATTGATTAAAGAAGAAAAGAAGAACGAAGGCCTCAAAGGGGGAACAAGTGACCTCTCTCGCCACCAAGGTATACATTGAAATCTCCCCAACTGAACTTGTTGCTCAACTCGAGGGGAAGGATTACGTTTGTTGGTTGGGAAAAATGGCCACAAACTAGTCTTGAGACAAACCAAAGTATTGTAAATTCCATCAATACATGAGACACTGACGATTGATTACAAGGCTCTACGTACTGAGATAGTAGAGCTACTCAAGAAAGGTTATCTTTGAGAATGCCTATCGGAGAGGGGGCATCGAACGTATAGACTCAACTGCAAGAGGGGCGATTGGAGGAACGATCGAGTCCAAGGCAAGACACCATCACCACCACCGATCAGAAAAGTCATAGAAGCCAACTAAGGAGGCTCAGTTTATAGCGAAGACACCCCTAATCAGATCAAGGCTCATCAGAGGAGAGCGAATCAACCAACGAGTAGTCCAACAAAAGAAGAGTTTAGAGAACATTCTATTTCATTTCATAGAATGAGGCTTCAGGCCTTGACAGACCACATGATGATGCACTTATAATAAAATTGAGCATTGCAAGCTACGAGATCAGTCTCATATTGGTTGAAATTTCAAATTAATAGACATTTTTTTCCTCTCAACGTTGCATGAGATGGAGATCGACGAGAAAGAGGTCGAAAGAACTAACGTTACCCTCATCGAGTTTAATGGTGAAGCAACCACAACGATTGAGACAATTAAGTTACCCATTTTTGCAGCAAGGTAAAACAAAATGACGAACTTCATCGTTATAGATTGCCCGTCATGTTATAATGTGATTCTTAGATCCATGCAATGAAGGCAGTTCCATTCATGTACCATCAGAAAATTCGCTTTTCGACGAAGCAAGGAGTATTTGAGAGATCAAGGGAAGTTAGGACGCTTCGAGAAGTTGCTATCTTATGGCTTGAACCAGAAGCATACAGCATTATAGCAATTACAGACGAGCCTGTTAAAGAAGTAGAGCAAATAGGAGTGGGGGGCAGCTGGACGAAGGACAGATTGACCCTGAAAATAAGCGGATAATTGTCAACATCGACTCACAACTTGACCTGAATGAAAAGTCTGCTATAGTTGAATTTTCAAAGACTAACAAGGATTGCTTTGCATGGCCCATGCAGATATGCTAGGCATTGACTCCACCATCATTACGCACCAGCTGAATGTCGATCCTAACCATCGACCAGTACAACATAAGCGTGGAAGACTTGGAATGGAGCGAAACCAAATCGTAAAGGATGAGGTAAGACGTTTGCCCGAAGCAGGTTTTATTTGCCCAATGCAGTATCCCGATTGTCTTGCAAACGTGGTGATCGTAAGAAAGAAAAACGACAAATGGAGGATGTGCGTCAATTTTACTGATCTAAACAAGGCATGCCCCCAACAATAACAACATCGAAAATGGGATTATAATTATTCTTTTTTTAAGGAATTGGAATTATTCTCAGAAAAAAAAAGTAATTCGAATTTGAAAGGAAAACTTATTTGGCTCATTAGTTTGAAAGTGATGTTTCAACTTTTGTAGTTCCAAATAGAAGTATAAAACATGTGGTCTAATTATTGATTCAAACTTTTCTCTGAAAGGAAAAAATGATCCAAGCCACCTGAAAAGGAGGAAGGGGAAAATTTTTGGGTTATCTTGGTCAAAACATCACAACATCAATGAATGAACCAACATGGCAAACGAGCTCTTTTGTGCAGTTTCCCTTATATGTAGTTAAAGTATTAATTTGAACAAGATATCGAACATGAATTTGTGTTTGGATGAGTATTGATAACTCTAGCTTAAAACACGAAAAAAAGTATTTAATTAAAGAATAAATATAAAATATTTAAAAAGAAGTTATTTAAATATGAAATAATTGTGTTAAATTATAAATAAAAACAATATTAGAGTGAAATCAGCGTTCAATATTAGTTTAAAATGTTAAAATAGAAGGAGGCTGGGCGTTGAATTTCTAAATTGGGTATTTCAGCATAGTTTAAATTATCAGTTTAGTTCGAATTAAATGATGTACTAGAAACTAATTCAAACTATAATTGCCATTCAAACTTAACTTAACTAGACTTAACTATTGAAACAAAAATAGTTCAAACCATTTTTGTTACTTATAGAGTGTTTGATAGGCATGATTAGAGTCAACTTTTTAATTTAAAATACTATAATATATAAAAACCTTATATTATAACAATTTTATAAAAATTTTATGCCATTAGATAACTAAAAAATTAGTTCACCATGTTTATCGAACACCTTTGAAAGTTTTCTTTCATAAACTAAAAAAAAGGAGCGATTTTGAGAAATGGCCTCTGGCCAAATTTTTTTTTGAGAAATAGTCTAATTTTTTTTGGACAGTTTTTGGCATAAAAAAAAAGGCTTTTTGGACATCAAAACGGTTCTAGTTTTTTTTTTTTTATCATGTTGAGGTTTCTTATTCTGCTATAGTCATTTTTCTTTTTTTGTTGAAAAAAACTGAAACAATTTACCTGCACAAAAAAACATATTTTTTTTATTCCAAAAAAAAAAGGTCTTTTATTTAATTTGGAATTTTTTTTTTGCCCTTTCATCAAAACCTTCCAAAAAAAAGGCTGTTCTAGTTATAAAAATAATTCCAGCTGCTCTGCTAAAAGACGGAATGACTCAAACTCAACACTGGCTCAAATCTCTTTCCGTCACGGCGTTATTTACCTATCTATTGTCGTTGGGACGTCACCGTTGCCGCGCTGAACCGGCGCCTTCTCTAATATCTCTCGCGCAGAAGTCAGATCGATTCAAACATAAAAGAAAGACCGTTGACGGCGTTACAGTTCGACCGCTAAGGTTGACTGGCTTTGAGAAATTTTTTTTTTTCTTTCTCACGGTGGGAACCGAACCGAACCGAACAAACTGTACACCGTAACTTTATTCAGTTCTGGAGAATCTGAGAAAAATAATGGTGATTTGATTCGATTTGATTGTTTTTGTTTTTGTTTGTCAAACAAAATTCAAATCGAAATTTCTTTACCTTCAAATTCGGCGTGTTTCATTTCTTCGATCTTGTTCTTCGACAATGAGATTCAGATTCCACAATCTCAATCCAATTTATAGGATTTGCATGACCAGGCTTTCTTCCAACACATGTAATCTTTATCCCCCAAATGCCCTAACTCAATCCACCGATTTCCTTCTCCATGACCCTTCCTTGAATTCAGTTTACAGCATCCCCAAAAGGTGGCATTTGGGCCACTCCCACCACGACGGCGATGGCGGCGGCGGCGGCTATGAAGACCGACGCGGTGTTTCTGGAAAGGAGAGCGAGAAGATATTCCGGCTCGGTCTGGCGTCCGACGTCGTTTTGGCAGTCGGAAAGGCTCTCACTGGTTATGTGTCGGGCAGCACCGCAATCGTCGCCGATGCCGCCCATTCTGCGTCCGATGTGGTATTATTCATTGTCCCTAAGTGTTCTTCTTTAATCATGTTGATTTTTGATTTTGATTTTGTTTTATTTTGTGTGTGTCTTAATCATATGCCGTTGTTGCTCAAAAAAGTGTTTTTGCTCATGTTCGTTTCTGGTGAAACGAGAACAAAGATCAATATGTTTCGGAATGTTCATAATTTCCAGCTAAAAGAAAGAAATAGTTCGGGGTTGGGTTAAGAATCAAGAGTGTAATTTGTAGATCTCGATTTGTCCACTAGCTTTAGTGTGATCAGACGCGGAGCCAGAATTTTTTTGTCACTGTGGGCATTATGCAAAAAACTACTGGTAATGCATTATGCAAAAAACTACTGGTAATGCATATGGCATAGTTACATGTGTTGATTATTGACGGAAGCACAAGTTAAAATTTTTCTTAAAAATGGGGCACAGCAATATATTTCAAATTTTTAACGAGGGCATAATTATAATTTTTCTTGTTGCAACAGGATTACAATTAAATTTTAAGGCAAAAAATTAAAACTTGAACAAATAAGTGGCTCCGCCACTGAGCCTGACTTGTGAGATTACCATCACATTTACCTTGGTCAGTATCTGCTTACTATGTTTTTTGTTTTGGTCATTTGCAGGTCCTTAGTGGCATCGCTTTGTTGTCATTTAAAGTTGCAAACACTCCTAAAGACAAAGAACATCCATATGGTCGCTTTTGATCTGTACCTACAACCTACTCAATTGATAATTTATTTTTAAGTCTTTTTTGCTCTGCATTATCACTTTTAATGTTGCCCTTTACTGCTTTGATTTATGTAAGCCCCTTGAATTTTTTCTTGGATTTAAATAGCTAAAAGTAAAAAGATACATACATTTTTTCTTCCTAGGTTGAGCATATTCTTTTTGCTGGAATCCTCTTCAGTTGTTTCCCATGAAAGGTTTTTTTGGTTGTTCATAGTTCGGTGTCTGTGGTAGCGGTGTCCATTCCAAGTTTTTTCATTCCTGAAAGATCTATTTAACTATAGATGGTCATGCATCTTATGAATAGTCCTGAAGATGATGTCTGTGTGTGTTGTGATTGAATAAATAGGAGGAAGCATATGTTGTATTTCTCTTCACATTACAATTGTTTCCTCTATTGCTTTTTCCCAGGACACGGTAAATTTGAGACCTTGGGAGCCCTTGGAATCTCTTGCATGCTCTTGGCAACTGCTGGTGGCATTGCATGGCATGCTTTTGATTTGTTGCTCGTATGTCCATGGCCCCTCTCTAATTAACTTTAAATGCACAATCTTTAAGAGTTAATGTTGATATGTAGCCAAAATGCTTTCGTTTAACATATCGAAGCAAATTATTTTTTTGTGTATTTTTAGAACAGATGATTTTCTTGTGCAGGGATTGATGTCAACAGATCATCAAATAGTTAATCAGTCTTTGGTACAAGATCATGGTCATAGCCATCGTGCTGGTGGACATCACCATGGAATTGACATGGAGCACCCTGTTTTAGCTTTGTCTATGACTATTATGTCAATCTCTATGAAAGAAGGGTAAGAAGCTATGTAAATTTATTTTTTTCCTCAATAGTTGAGATAAATAGTTTCGTTTCCCCCCACTTCCCTACATTCCTTTATGCGACAGTTCCCACTCAAGATGTGTCATTTTCTTTGCCACTGGGATTTCCATACTGAATTAAACCAACCTTACAAAAATATTTTTAAGCTATTCTATGAGTCCTTTTTCTCAGCTTGATGGCCCTATATATATGCATGTTAGAGTCTTGAGGTCATTCTTATATTCTTACATTATCTGAGTCTTCAAAACTCAGACCTTGTCATTCAAATTTGTACATCATAGTCTGTGACTAATCTATCACCATTGGATATTCCTGTTCTTATCATGTGGTGTTTCGTTTTCATATGCTTCTGAGTTTATTTATTTTGTAATATAATTGTTTAAATTGGCTAGCAAATTTCACCAACTTTGTCACTCTTCCTTATTTATATTAACCCAGGCTTTACTGGATCACAAAGCGAGCTGGAGAAAGGCAAAATAGTGGGCTGATGATAGCCAATGCTTGGCATCATCGTGCAGATGCCATTTCCTCGGTGGTTGCTCTTATTGGGGTTGGTGAGGAGCTTCGGCTCTTTTAATAGTTCCGCTGCTTTATCAATATTTTCCTTTCAATGTGCATCCATGCTTGAATCTCTAAATGATGGTTGTAGAAGTAGCTAAAATATGCACGTTCATGTTCCTTCTTGCCTAAAGTGGTTGTTCGTTCACCTTTCTGTTAAGTTACCAAACCTCAAACCTGTGAAGTTTACATACACCATATCAGTATGTGTGTGTCTGTAGACACATTTGTGAAGTTCGCATATATCACACTAAATATTTGTCTATTTGGATTTTAGGAGGATCTATTCTTGGGGTGAAGTTTCTTGATCCCCTGGCTGGAGTAGTCGTGTCGGGCATGATTCTGAAAGCAGGACTTGAAACTGGTTATCAAAGGTTTATAATGATCCGAATCCTATACATCATTTGTTTGCACTTGCTATGCATCTTACTTTTAACCAGCATGCGAATGTCTGGAAGCCTTGATCTGGTACACAAAAGTTATTCAAGTCTCTTTTTCATTGACTCATTGCTCTCTATAATTTGGTTACACTTGTGTCCTGATTGGATTAAGGTCTCAGAGATATGTAAAGCCTTTGTTTAAGTAACATTACGGAGGCATTATGATGATGTTGCTCAGTTCGGTAGTCTTTATGCTTTTAAATTTGGTAGTCAACCACATTCTATACTAGTGTAGAACTGTAGATAACTAGCAAAGCTCTAACTCCCATTAGTAACTTGTGTTTCTAATCCTAAATTGCAGAGATTTTTACAAAATTATTTTGGCATATTTAGTCTAAGTTTAGCGTTTGTTATAATAGAATATTTTTTAGTTTATTATATATTGTCCAATCTGATGTCTGTTTCAACTTTCAACCCATTCTAGCGTCATGGAACTGGTGGATGCTGCTATCCCATCGAAACAATTGGATCCTGTTAGAGAAACAATACGACAAGTTGAAGGTGTAAAGGTATGCACTAGATGGCTAAATGGCAAGCTGTACTACTAGGTCTTTGGAACATGTCAAATGCTTAGATGTCATAAAGACATCTGCTTTATCCCTGCTAATTTGACCAAGACTTTAGCGTTGGTAGTTCGTAGTTGATCCTATCTCTATCTGGGTTGTAATGTCCTTGCGCTTTTCAAGTTGCAGTAGTATATACAGTTAAATGTGTTTGTTCTAATGTTTTCTTTGGACATAAAAAACTCGAGGAAATCCTCACGTCAGAATCTTGATAAAACTTAGTCTGACATTGTCTATAGTGTGGATGGGGATCGGATTGGACATACCAACTTTGAACACCAGATATTTGTCTCTCTTGCTTATCTAGTTAGTTTGCGTATATTTATTGTCATGGTGCTTTGGTTAAGGTTTCCAGAATCTAATTTTTTGGACAAATTAAGTCTAAATTCCTAAAAATTGGTATTTATTAGTTGATTCTGGAAAGATAGGCGGCGTGTTTATTTGCCGTTAGTTTATTAGCTAACTATTTAGGTTTCAATATTTCCTCATTTCATATAGTCTGGATGTAGCTCTAGTCGGACAATTTCTTTTCACTTTATGGTTCTATATTTCCTCATTTCATGTAGTTAAATGTAGGCTATAGTTGAATGTAGCTCTGTTTTTTGTTTATTCTTGAAATTACTTCAAAACATTATGTAGGCGTGCCATCGCTTGAGGGGAAGACGGGCTGGTTCATCTCTATACCTTGATGTACATATTGAGGTTGGTTCTTTCCAGTTCCATACGGTTATAGCTTTGACCCACATCTTTGTGAAATTTGTGGAAAGCTTATTTTCTACTTTTCTTGGCAGGTTGACCCCTTCTGTAGCGTTAGTGCTGCACATGATATTGGCGAAAATGTCCGTCATCAAATTCATGAATCCCATCCCGAAGTGGCAGAAGTTTTCATACACATAGGTAATTTTTTTTTTCAGGGTCAGGTTTATAAATGAAATTTGGAAAATATGAGAGATTACCAAGCGGTATGGCATAAATCTTTGCAAGCAAAAATCTCTTCCTCTTTTATTTGTACGCTTCATTTATCCTAATCAATTCAGTTTCTTTTTTCAAAAAAAAAAAAAAAAAAATCGTGGAGAAGAAAGTGATTTTAGCTTGATCTTTGGTTCATCAGAAAATATAATAAAATAATAACAAAACTATCCCATGCGGTAAAATAATTTTGTTAATATCTCAAATGAGTGAAACACAAAATTTCTGAAGGAATAAAGTGAAACACAGACACAGCAATAAATCATAGGGATGTTTTGTTATCCTCGTTTACACACTGATGAAAGTATCTCTGCCATGTGGATTTGTTTCACAGAGTCAGGCAACAGTCGGTAAACTCTTAAAATGTTTAAAAAAGCTTCAAAAATCCTTATCTTAATAGTTTTCATGACTTCCACTTTGCTTCTAGATCCGGCAGTTTCGGAAATTTCCCCTGGTGTAATGGAGCAGCAAGAAAGCTCGATGTGTACTCAGTGCGAGAAAAGTTCTGTAAAGGATGGAGACATTGAAGAAGCTGTTTCTAGCATTATCTCGTCAAAGTTTAAAGAGGTACGTTTTAATCGTTTCGGCACCAGTAAAATTCATAAAAGGCCCCGGTGGTCATGGATGATGATGAACTTGATCTGCTTTGGTGAAATAAAGAAGATTGGAAAGAAAAACGTCATTGGTCCCGTGGGGTGTAAAAATAAATTTGTACTATGTTTCAGAGTATGGCGGTTGAGCACATTACACGCCACTCGTTGCGAGGAAAAGTATTTCTCCAAATTGAGGTTTCTATGCCCTCAGATATGATGATTAGGTAAGGTTTTTTTTTTTTTTAATTGATGTTCATCAGCTTTCGGTCCATTGTTATACTCTGTAGCTTGTGAACGTATTCACTTCTATGTCATAATAATGTTAATTTTTTGGGTTCATTTCCAGGGATGCAATGGAAGTGGCAAAAGGGGCAGAACAAGACATTTTGAAAGCTGATCCCGACATTATTTATGTCAGCATTCAGCTTCGTTTGGGAAACCCAATTCCGCAATTTAACGGCCATGACTAGCATCAAAGCAAGACGTTGAGATCTTTCTTGCTCTGTTTTGCAGCATTATTATTAATTTATGACCGAATATAAAAGCAAAGAGCTGAGTTTTCTTAATAAGATGTTCATTGTTTCTGAGTTTTCTTAATAAGATGTTCATTGTTACGTATCAAAGTCTGTAATAATAAGCAAAAAGTTCCGTCAACAAACGATACAGAGATAAGGGACTGAAGATGCTTTTCTTGCACGTTTTAGTTGCAAATTCTTGAAATAATATGAAAGAAATGAGTATTGTTCTACTTTTTTTTTCAGAATTAGTATTCGTTTCTTTTTTCACTTTGACAATTACATTCTTCAATTTGGGCCACGACCCAAAAAAAAAAAAACAAAAGAAACCAAACCCAAAAAAAGCAAAAGAAACCAAAAAAAAAAAAAAAAAAAAAGAAAAAAAAAAAGAAAAAAAGAAAAAAGAATAAAGAGACAGACATCAGTGAAAGACCTGTGACATCTGCAAGCAAGAAAACGCCAAAAAAAAAAAAAAATTAAACTTTAGAACATAGCATTTTTTTTTTAGAAAAATAAGACATGTAATCCAAGGTTGGCTTCATTAGATTTTGGTTTCAAAAATGTTGCTTCGGAAGAATAAAGAAAAATGAGAAAAATGTATGGAACCATTGATCAGATAATTGTAGTCTGAACATTTTAAGTCGACACGATGTAATTTCGGAACAACGAATCATCACCTCAATGGCCTTAACGACATTAATACAAAAAATAAAAATAAAAGAGAAAACAAGAGTAAGAGAAAATAATTAAAAAAAAAACATTGTAGAAAGAAGAAAGAGATTGAGGGCTCAGAAGGATCCATTGGTGTTTTTGTAATCACAAGGGAAAAAGATTGGATTTTCCCTCAGAAAATAGGTAGTTTATCAACATCACCGCCCAAGATCGTTTGATAAGAACAATTAAACATAAAATTTCTGATTCGACAACAACAACAATAAAGAGAAGCGAAAAGACTGTATCTTTGAATTCGAACGTTGGAGAATGGAGAGGCTGAAGAGTGAAGCCTCTGAGTTGTGTTTATATAGAAGCGATTAGGGTTAGGGCTTTGTTTTTCCATGGCTGCTGGAGTTCATGTTGGGAAAGTGCTAATCCTAAATTACGAATTTACCCTTGAATCCATATCGAGGCCCAGCAGGTACAAGATGCCGCTTGTTGTAGCCTGGCCCATAAGATATGGACCGTTGTCCAATGGTCTTGTGGTGTATTATGTTTAAGCCCATATGCCAACCACCCATTAAGGATCAATTTGAGAAATACCGTTGCTATTGTATTGTTTTTTAATTTTATTACTTTTATAAAAAAGTTTGAAACATGTCTATTTTAATTAATATAAAAACACCATTATTCTCAAGTATTTTGGGTTAAGTTTAAAGAAATATGCATTACTTAAGGGTGTTTTGGTCTTTTCAACAAAGAGAAATAGTATGGAACGATGGAGAAAAAAGTGATTGAACACAATAATAATAATAATAGTTAAAAAAAAAATAGTATACAACTTAATTTGCTTGCCTGCATTAATGTTTTTTGGTGGTGCTGGCCCACGGGAATAAATTAGCTGGTATACCAGTTTTTCTAACCACTATTGTGTTCAACCACCTCTTTTTTTTCCTCTCTTTGATTCATATTATTTCTCCTAGCTAAAAAAGCCAAAATACTCTAACACATATTTACATAACCCTAACAAAAATACTTGTAAGCAATTATGTTTTTATACTTTTTAAAAATTGTATGTTTTAAATTGTCTTTTAGAAGTGGTTAAATTAAAAAACATTAACACAAAAGTGATGTCGTTCTCAAATCGACCCCAGCTATAGGGACATCAAAATTGAATATCTATGTTTTTGAATTGTCATCTTTTCATTACCAATCTCTTGTTATAAAAATATTTTAGAATACTTGCGAATTAAAGAATGATTACTTAAAAATTAGTATAAAAATTAGGATCATAATTGCTATCCCTATCGTTATTTTATGTTTTATGTTTGACTTTTTTCTTTTTTTTGAGAGAATAAGTTTAGCAGCAAAATAACATCTTTTGGGAGAAGAAAAAAAATAAGTGACATAAATTTTAGGATGTAGAACTAATAGCATATTTTATATAAAAACTAATTTCTAAAATAATTTCTTACCTCTTAATTTTCCAAAACTCTTGCATTGTAACGTTTGCTATTTCCTAATAACATATGTTTCTAATAAATCTCTTTTCTTTTTTTTTAATAAAGTACAAAACTTGCTATTTTATCTATGGTACATCAGTTGCATGTATACACACACACGTGGCAAGTAGAAAAGCAACAACAACCTGTAGCCAAGTAGTATGATTTGACAAATTTGCAGTTTAATATGCCTAGGTATAGACATCCACTTGCCGGTTTCTTTGTTCTTTAGGTGTTGCATGATTGGTTTTTTAGTAAAATAAGTGTATTAGTAGGTGCAGACTTATCATTTGGAGATGGAAATTTTATTAAATTTAAGATTAATAACAAAAAATCAACTTCAATTATAGTCTTTATAACACTTTACTCTCTAAATTTTAAAACATATCTGTTCTCCATAAAGTATGAACTGTTAACAAAAATGATCATTCTGTTAGAATTTTAACAAAAGATTGATAAATGATTATATAATTACGGATATTTTAGTAATTCTAACTATAAAAATAATCATAAAAATTAAAACTATAATAAAACAGTTTTTATTGATGATTTAAAACAAAAAAATAATTAAAACCATTGTATTAATGGAATTCTTTTTTTTTGATATACCAAAATTTTATTTATTTTTTATTAATTTTATTAATTTAAAATTTTAAAATACTTTTTGAATGTTGAAAAAGTTAATAAAACTTTTAAAAAAATTCAATATATAGAAAAAAAAGAGAAATTTAGATAGTAGTATGTTTTTAATCGATTTAAATTTTTAGGTTATGAATTCTTAACAAATTGGGCCTTCGGTTTGGTTACACAAAATGGCCCATCAGGCTAAGAATGCTACACTCGAGGTTCCATGCCACTTGCGCATATGCGAACTTGGACCTTGCTTCGATGCAAATGACAAATATTCCATTTTCTTTATGATCCAAATTACCATCCATCTATACTGTGGTATAGTCTTGTACTTTTTCTTGGGATTCTTTAGTAGCATAGTGTAAATTCTATCCGGACATTAGAAAATTTAAAGTATTACATAATTAATAACAATAGATTCCGTTTATTCTCCTAAATATATATTTTGATATATGGTGCAAATATCATAAAGGATCCAAAAAGTCCATAATCATGTTAATACAATCATAATACATAGGATATGTTTATGTGTACTTAGTATAAATTTGGTTTATAATTAGTAGATAAAGTTGGACACTTCATCTTGCTTAAGATTGTGATGTTTTCTATTTCAAACTTGGTGTAATGATCTTGTTCGAATTATAATAATGCTGTGATTACTAAATAGAGACATAGTGTGTTTAAAACACATTAAATATAGACAAAGATAGAATTTAATTTCTTATGTAATTTCTAACAATAAATTAGTTTTCTATCATTATTGATCATTTTATAGATTACACCTTAATCCTGATGTGATTAGTGGACTTATATCTATTTATTATGTCTTGTGATTGCCAATAGGTGAGATTTATAAATTTATGATAAAAAACTTGGCACATTAGTGACATAGTATTATAGATAGTTGGGAACACTACTCACAGATATAGAATCTATAACTCCTACTAAATATGACGATGAGATAATATTTTCATGAGTATTAATTTGAGTAAAAAGTACTCGCCATTAGATTTGGGATATCAAATATTATCTAAATCTTCATTTATGATTTGTTCATAAATAGGTCCCTCATTCGAGAATTAATAGAACTTATAGATAAAGAAGTAATTAGAGAGGTTACATGGACGACAATAAACTTAGCTCTAATTATTGTGGAGGGTATTATCATATGAAAAATGATTATATCAATGGGTAACATTATTGTTAGCATTTAATGTGTTAAGGTTCCAATAATGTTGTATTTAATTTAAGAGTGCAGCTTCGGATTCTGATAGTGGTGCAAATTAGAGTTAATAATTGTTATTAATTTAATTACGACATAATTAAATTATAAATGATTATTGAAGCTTAAACTATATATGTTTATTGGGTCCCCTTGCTAGCTCCATAACTTTTTTTCCCTGGATGGATCAATAGAAATTATCTTGGATTATTCTTTTTCTATAGGGGCAAAATTGAAGAAAAGAACTTTGAACTCAGTTGAAGGTTATGATGTTGTATAAACCTAGCTCTTTATCTACTATGCTTCCAATTCAATGTTAAAGGTGGAAACAACTCGCAGTATTAGATCATCTCTAATACAACTGTTAATGGCAATGATATATTTGCCATAAAAAGTATAAAAATAGCATATTTGATGTGTTATTTTATTTTATGTTCCAATGTATAATTCTATTTGAAATTTTATATTTGTCATTTGTCATAATTATTAAACCCTAAAAACTTGTAAAAGTTAACTTTTAATATTAAAATAATTAAAAAGTAAAAATGTTGTAATTATTAAAGCAAAAAAGTCAATCAACCAACCAATATGAATAAATGTCAAATTTACTATATGCTAAGTTTTGTAGCAAAATTTGCCACAAAGTTTAGTATGTAGCAAATATAACATTAAAAATGATATTGCATTGAATAGTTTTTTACACTCAAATGCTAAATTTGTCATTGGCATATCAATTTAGTAAAACATTGAAGATGTTCTTAGGTTTTAAAAGCCTACGTAGCTGGAACCATTACTTGTCTAAATCAACTGTCTTATTTTTTGTCTGATTAATCACTGATTGACACATTGTATAGTAACCAAAAGAGACTAACCAAGTCACAAAAAAAAAAAAAAAAGTATCCCTCCGTTAGTGAAGCTTTCCCATTTCTCATTGAATTTTCTCTTAATAAAAATTTCTTCTTCATTTTTATTTGACTTTCTGACACACCTTTACCCTCTCCCTCGATTTCTTCTCTGTCATCCCATCAAAACTTGATGATGTTCTTTCTCTGCACTTGTTTCACCAACTAAATAGAGTTCTCCCCACAAAAAACTGACCACTGCATTTGTCTTAGGTGGGGTTTAGGAGCTTGCCTTGACTTTCCAAGCCAAATTTCTATTTGGTTTATGTGAAATTCTTGTTTCAAACTTGTGGTTCTTTGTGTCGGAGTTGGGACATGTTAAGAATGGCCAAGTAATCGCAATGCAATATTGATGAGGTTTGCCAACCCGATATTAACTCAGTGGAAGATACCGATTCAAGCACATGTTCTTACCGATCCAAATCGACAGAATCTTCATCATTTTCAACCAATTACAACATTGGCAAAAGGATAAATCTATGGTTCTCTAAAATACAAAGTAATATTAAAAAAAAAAAAGAAAAAGCATTGGTTTAATAACAATTCTGATTAGCTATTTCCGGTGGGAAAAAAAAGCTTGCTTCGCATCCTTGGTTCCATGACTCGCTTGTGTTACTCCTCTCCCATCCCATCAACGCTGTAGTTTGCCAATGTCACAGTGTGACCATGGCAGCGTTGGGTGCTTAATGGAGAAAAAAAAGTTTCAAATCATGGGAAAGAACAGACGGTTTTCTTTTGCTTAGTCTCATTTGGTTAGTGTATAACGTGTGAATCTACTATTAGCCAGACAGAATAGGACAGACGATTTAGATAGAGATTCCGGGTTCAAGTAGCTGTCATCTCCCACAGCTGGTGTAATAATTACACCAATGGAAACAAGGACACTGGAAGAGCAATTTTATGCCCTATGTACTTACCCCTATATAAAGCTTGACCATTAGATTTCATCTTAATCGTGAAAAATATGTGTTGCATAAAAATAACATAATAAGGATGATGGACCGTAGACACACCCATTATACAATTATTTTTAGAAACCTCCTACTTGATACAATTCTCTAATTTTGTTAGAACATTTAATACTGCTTGGGAGTCTTTCTAAGATATATATATATATATATATATTTCAAAAAATGAACATGAGAATTTTTTGTTAGGAATGGTGTTGGATTTGTTTATAAAATTTTCTTTGGTTATTTTTCTAGAGAGATTGTTTTGAGTATAAGGAAGATTAAAAATTGTGTTTCATCGTGTTTATAAAAATATAGTGTTAATTACATAAATATATGTCATAGATTTAATTTTTTCTTAAATTATCCCTCCGTTTTTAAGAACTAAAAAATATTTTTTTATTTAGAAAATTGTTTCAATTTTATCCATGGTAGACTTTTTGAATATAAAAAATATAGAGATGAGATAAAACCTTAATTAGAATAATTTGTTTTTGAAATATATTTTTCTTTTTGAGAAAAGTTTTTAAAAGCTATGTCATTATATAAACTTAAGATTTTTTTTTTTTTAAAATTGATGTTTTGTTCAATGGGAAGCTTTAGAAAATGCAATACATGAAGGTAAACAAGGAAAAAGATGAATACAAAGGTTAAACAAGCATCCCATACCCAAAAGATGCCTTACACAAGTCTTTCTCAAACCTCAATTTTTTATATGAAATTGAAATAAGTTTTTTAAATTCAAAGGATACATTTTTTGTTTCTAAAAACGGGTAAATAGATTAAAAACAATTAAAACAATAAAGTATAATTATGTAATTAATTCCAAAATATATATCCTAAAAATGGAAAGGGATGAGGGAATATAAGTACAGAGTGTTTTCTCTAGTAACACAACATTTGTAGTGAAAAATGGAATCAAACAAAATTTCAAATTTCAAGAAACATAAAAAAAGTTTCTAAATGCGTCTGTTTGGGAGAGCAGTTAGAACCAATTGGTTAGAAACAATGTCAATTATAACCAAAAAAAAGTTTGATCCACAATTTATAGTTTAAATTTATGTTTGACAAGTTTATCAAAATATTTGTTTCAGTTGATTTGAACCAAAAAATGAGTTTGAATTGTAAATGAGTCAAATAGTAGTTTTGGTTCGAACTGAAAAAAAGTTGGAGCTGACTCTTCTAAACTGGCACTTACCTTTGGACTTCTTCCTCCCTTTTCCCAAGCCATATCGTGGTGGTCAATGCTACTCCTTGTCCAAGAATTGTGTCACTTTGAGCGATACAACAATCTGTTATGATCCTACATCAACCAAGTATAGGATTGGTTGAATTATTAAAAAAAGTAGGGGATTATTGGTTGATGACTTATAAACTTATGGGTTCCCTTCCCTTACAAGCCCTTTTTTAGGGGCAAGTTCTACCCTTGAGTTTGTGGCAATTGGTATGGGTTTAGTATGAGATGGGTTTCTATCAATTAGTATCAGAGCCAACCCCCACGAAAGGCCCATGTTGCAAAAGGGGACCTAGGAAGGGGTAATTTGGGAAGGCCAGAATGAGCCACCTAGAGTGGGATGCCGTGGACGTCAGTGTCGGAAGCGTGGTGATGTGTTATGATCCCACATTGGCCAAGTATGGGATTGGTTGATAGCTTATTAACCATATGGATTCTCTCCCTCTACGAGCTGGATTTTAGGAGTAAGTTCTACCTATGGGTTTATGGCAATTAGTATGGGCCTAATATGGAATTGTTCATATCACAAGCTTATGGAAAGTAAGACAGAATTAACTTTGCACAAATTCTCAAAAGCTAAATTTGGAGGTGGATTGAAATTTTAACCTTTGAATGAAGTAGAATGCACATTGCAAGCCCATAAACCATAGCTGTTTTTTTTTTTTGAAAGTTAAACCACATCATTCAACTTGTAACTATTATTCAATAATGCATTTACGATTTATTGGCATGTTCTAGTAGAATATATGAAAGCGGAATATTTCATTCTTGAGTCCCACTATTAATCGTTCACCTTCAAAGGTACTCCTAATTCTCAGAAAAATATTAATTTGACAACAAATTATGATTGATCATCTCTTGATAATTCGAATTCATTGGTTCAAACATATTAGGCATGAGGGCCAATACTTTTGGTCGAATAACCTTCAGGGCCCACATGTTCTTCAGTTCAGCTAACTGAGTCGCCCTATGTAACTTCCAGTCCCATTAAACCCCCAACAATATCACAACCAAAACGACAATGTCATCAAGGCCTAGTCCAACTCTCAATAGAATCCCCATGTGAGAGCTGTTGCTGATGCTGATGAAATGGATTAATATTCATAATTGGCAACCTTTGATGTTGTTGTTGCACTGATCTCATTGCTTCCAACTGATCCAATTCCAACCTTTGTTCTTGTTCACGCAAACTACTTGCTCCCCTTGATTCTCCAATCCCCATGAAATCCACCACTATCCTATCCCCGCCACCGCCACCACCACCGCCGCTGCCAAACGTCGACACCCCAGTACTTGGGCTCCTGATCCTTTCCATTCCACTATTTCTATGAAGTGCTAAAATAGAATTATTGTTATTGGTCCCATGATCTTCATGCAATTCCGAACTCTTCATCAAGGCTTGTCCATACATGTTTATTCCCATGTTGTGATCATGATTCACCACAGAGCTAGTTGCACTAGTACTATTAGGATCAAACAGTTGTGACATCTCTTGTTGTGAAGTAGTTATATTATTTCTGCTGCAAAATCCTTGGCCGTTGATCCCCATAAGATTTGATTGATGCTGCTGCTGCGGATGGTGATGATGATCATACACATGGCCTGCAGAGAGGTGGCCGTGATCAGGTCCAGCCATGCCACTAACAAAGCTCGTTTGCATCATTGGTGAGTTCATGGTGCTGCTGCTTGCGGTTGCGCCCATTTGTGCCGCTTTCTGAAGCAAGGCCGTCGCCGACATGTGCGCCGACCCGGGAGATTGGCCAGTAGTACTACCGCAGCCGTTTTTGCCGTCATGGAGGTAATTGGTGAAGCCTGATGAGGAGTTGTTGCTGGAGCAGAGTTGGAGGCTTGATGAAGCCGAGGAAATGCCACCTCTCGGGCTACCGAAAAGCACACCCGAGGTGCTTGAGAACATGCCTGAACTGGCGGCCGCCATGTTCATGATGGATTTGAGGGGCAGGGGCATGAGCTCCTGGCCGGGATTGACGGATTTGAGAGCCGGGTTTTTGGGGTCGAAAGGAGTAGTATTACCGCTGATGAACTCGGTTGGAGTGGTAGTAGTACTCATCAAGGGCATGGATGACATGAGCTGATCATGCATTTGGACATGCAAGTTATTTGGTCCCATGTTGTTGTGGTTGTTATTGGTGCTCATTGTTAGTCCTTGGTTTACTTTGTTGTTTTCTTCTGTTAAAGCATCACAAAAGGCCCTATGGGTGATAAAGCTGTCTCGCCTGAAAAAAACAATACATGGTGAAGTAGTGGGGCTAGATATTAGGCATGCATTTGAATTTGATTCTAAAATATTACTGAGAATGATAAAGCGAAAAAAAAAAAAAAAAGAGAAGACACCAGAGGGGAGGTGGTTGCAACACCACGTATTAGTATAAAGTGGATCCCATAATATTAAACCTTTTATTAATTATAGTGGCTGAAGCATTAAAAAAAAAAAACACACTTTCTCTTTACTCTACAAGACAGAAGAGAAGGGATTAAAAAAATAAATCAAAGGTTTGAGGCACAGAGGCTAGAGGAAATTGATCAAAGACTTGAAAAAGTAAAGGCGTACAGGTACAAAATGTAAAGACAACGAAAGTACATCAATTTGTCGACCATTTCCCCTATATTATAAAAAAAAATATACAACACTTGAAAGCTCAACAGAAAATCTAAACCGTACCCATTTTAAAACCTCTACCATATTATACACTATACTTCAATATATGTCTTATAGACTTTAAATTTGTACTTATTCACAATGCTAAGAGACATGCATGCAACGTATTTGCTGGCCAGTAAAAAACGATATTAAAAGATCTATCAGATATATTTAAAAAAAAAGCTTCAAGAAAATCAAGCTCCATTAATATTCAGATATATTTGAATTAACTACCTGGAAAAAATTGTGCCACAATCACACTTGTACTCCCTAGTGCCACAGGTTTTCTGATGGGCCTTCCAATCAGATTGTACGGCGTATTTCTTGGAGCACTTGTCGCACTTCCATTTCTTCTCTCCATGCTTCCTGCTGAAATGCTTCTTGATGCCCGTCAGGTCTCCCAATGCCCGAGCCGGGTTGTGATGTACGCAGGTCGGTTCGGGGCAAATGTAGACCCGTTTCTTGATCTCCGTCGTCGGCCTTTGCTTTAGCTTCCATGGAAGGTTGTGTCCTCTTCTATGCAACTGAAGGTTCTGGTCTCTTTGGAACCCTTTGTTGCATATCTCACACACAAAACGGTTTGTTGCCATAAGAGTTGTTGGGGATAGGGCAACCACCTCAGCGTTTGGATCTGAACATATTTGATTATAATTAGGAAAACAATATTTATTTGTGCTAAATTAATTATTAATCAATTGCCTAATTAACAGGAATTGTTCATGTTGCGAACAAGATTATTTAGTAGTATAGGAAAGATAAGGTTGTTGTAACATTTACTTACTGGCAAAGTCTTAAATTCCACGATCCAAATAAGTCTAAGAATAGTAATATTTTTCGTGTAACATGGTTATAATATTGTGTACACGCTTAGTTTATTTTAAATGTGATAGGCAATGCTACAAATATTAGATTATATTTATTGAGTAATATATTAAAACAAATAAAGTGTTATACCAACGTACAAACAATGTAATTACCATATTGAATGATAATATCGAACTAATCTGGATATCAGATTAGAGACATTTCCTATGTTAATTTAGACATTGCATATGCTGTGTGTGTATATATAATAATATATGTGTGTATATATCCAAGTAAATCATAGGGATCATAGATATATTTCATTTCAATAATGTGACTGCATGTGCAGTGGATTCCGTGACCCCATATATAGCACAAAACAGTAGTTGACAACAAAAAGAGAGAAATGATAAGTGGACTCAAGCATGCAAAACAGTACTTGCTCAGCAATTATTGCAATCTCTCAAAGCAATAATTGAACTTTCCCCTTTCAACCATTATTCAAAAACGCTAGCTAGTTAATCTTCTTTTTTCGTTCTTGTAAAAGAGAACACATTTTAGAAAACTCTTTTGTTTTTTTCTTCTTGTCAACTGAGTCAAATCCTGGATCTTCATCTATGCTTATGTAAGAAAGATCATGTGTACACAAAATTACTGACCAGTAAAACAAAAAAAAAAAAAGAAACAGTATCATGTAACATAAGATGAAACACAAAACTAACTAAGATCTAGTACAATAGTTAATTCTGAAAAAAAAAATGCTTGCATGAATTTTATGAGATCATATCTCAGTTGATGAAGATGATCATCAAATTTATTAAAAAAAAAATAAAAATCATGAAGATCATATCAAGAAACGCGGTTAAATAACTAATTAACAACAAAAAACATCATAAAAAATTAAATTGAAAATTGATGATATATGATCATGGGTTGCTCAAATTTAGCATGCCTGGAGTTCCCGGAAGATTTCTTTTCTTCTTAACCGCCGGTTGCTGCTGCTGCTGTTGTTGTTGCGGTTGTTGATGAGAGGACGAATTGTTGCTGTCGCTAGCAGTACTACCGGATGGTATTCCTGACAAATTGTTGGAGCCATGGAAGTGATTTTGTAGCAGCTGCTTTTGCTGATTTTCTTGTTGAAGCACTTCTTCCCCTGTGTTCCCTGAAGAGAAGCTGCCTTCATCCTCACCTGTGATGTTTGACATCTTATCAAAAGAGAAAAATTTTGAGACAGTTATTATTACAAAATTATAATTTTGTCCTTTCTCTAGACACAATCTATTGTTTGCTTTCAATTTCTTTCTTCTTGTTGGTGCTCTCACTAGAAGGGGGGGATTTTTGTTTTTGGTGAACTGAAACTCAGGAGCTTGTTCTTGCTAGAGGAAGACAAAAACCATGGAAATCTCCTTCATTTCAGTTGAGGAATAATCAAGAGTAGTAGTACTATGACTGCTACAATCTAGAGTACTTAATTGGAAAGACATTGGAACCTGGTCTTCTTTGGCCTTTATATATATATTCATAAGAGACAATGGCTAAGCAAATACCCTTAATTTGTCCGTTAAAAAAAAAAAAAAACCCTTAATTTGTTAAATATAATGGGTATATATTTCCATTTCTATAATTCCTCTCTCTCCATCTCCCTCCTTTTTTTTTTTTTGAGAAAAAACTTATTTTAATTCTTTAATTTGCACCTTTTAATGTGTGTGTATACATATAATCAGTAATTAATCACTAAATGATTAGGACCCCTAGTGCCAAAGTCTACCATAACTACTGTGAATAGATACATACACAATTAAGTGAGTGCAGTCTTAAGGTCAAGCAAAACAGCACTTCAAGGGGCCTCATGAGAGGATTGGTAGATGTCTCAAGGTCAAAGTGTCATTAATGAGCGATTTGATCGATGATTAAAATATTATTATTGAGAATAATTGGAGTAACAGTAATATTTTTTGTTTTCATTTCCTTAATTATTATTAGCAGTGCAATACTATTACAATCATTAATATAAGTGAGAATGTAGAAAATGCTACTAAATTAATTCACCGTTACTTTAATTTGCAACATCTCCCCGCTATATGCATTTATTATATATTATACATATATATATATGCACGTATGTATAGTACTTTTTGCATTATACTTCAAAAAATATTAGCACTAATTAAGTTTCAACTTTAATTTAAATTTGTACTTTTCCACGATCATACATCCCTATGGCTTGGAGTGCGTGTTCAAGTTCTTGCACTAAT
Source organism: Artocarpus heterophyllus (assembly GCA_025403435.1). NCBI lineage: Eukaryota > Viridiplantae > Streptophyta > Magnoliopsida > Rosales > Moraceae > Artocarpus > Artocarpus heterophyllus. The sequence continues at coordinate 16,012,365 of CM046354.1, read as the reverse complement.
CAGCAAAAGGACACACATGCAATACGTACATATAATGACTAACTGCAACACACACACACACACACACACACTCACACATCCCTATGGCTTGGAGTGCATGTTCAAGTTCTTGCACTAATCAGCAAAGGGACACATATGCACTACGTACATATAATGACTAACTGCAATATATATATATATATTATATTAATTCTCTGCATTAGTCTCATCCATGCCCTTATTACTATTAAGAACTAATAATAAACGTTGAAACTTTAACCTCAAATTTGAACTTTACGTGTTATAATTAACCAATACATGTGACATGTTTTGGAATTAATGAAGATCATCAATTGATTTTCCTACTCTTTGATAATGAAATATACTCTTTAAACTCATGTTCATTTTAACTCTATAGGGACTTATAATTACCTAAGACTTTCTCATGATCTATAATTAACTATAAATTTATACGAAGAATAAAGTTATCATTAATCTAGTATTATGTTTGGTTCACTAGTTTGAAAAAAAAAATTTCTAAGTCGAACTAGTTTTGTTAAAGTACTTTCTTTCGTACAACTTAATTCATAACGTTGTTTTTCAATTCAAATTATAGTTTGAAATGGCAATTCAAATGCCTTTTTTTCTTTTCTTTCTTTTTTTTTTTTTTGAAGCGGCCAGTCTTTTCAAAAGTATTAAGCATCTTTGAGTTTCTCTTGTTGCTATACATCAAGCCTTTCTTAATTACCAAATCCCAAGCATGACTAGATCCCTTGTTTTTCACAATGTATAATATTCCAATCCACGTCGACCGGTGATAAACTGATCCTCAGCTTTGAGAACAAAAAGAAATAAATTATTAAATGTGGTTGTTATGTTGATTGGTGCCGAACTCGTTGTTTTATTTGATACAAACGATCAAAAACAATCAAACAAGCAAGTGTCTTTGTTTATTTACTTTTATTTCGACAAAAATATCAAATATTTTATTAAGATATTAATAGATGTCACAAAAAGATGCCCTGTTGCTGCTTTGTTTTCAAGGTTCGGCTCAATACAATTAGTGAATAACGACATTGGCTATGGGCATATAATGATAAACAAATGCATAATTAGGAGAATTTTTCTAGTAGGAACCTCATTAATGCTGTATGTTTTAAAACCATTAGATTTGATTAAAATTATTTTTTTACAAATCTAATATATAAAAGATAAATATTTATTGGTAGGTATCTTTCGCTTCCTATAGAAGAAATTGCCTTACTTGTATATTAGTTAATTTCAATTCTTTCAAAGCTAAATTCTACATCATATCGATCCAGAAAGTGCGCGTCAATTATCAACGTCCACTTTTCCATATTTTTTTAACTCTTTGGTGACTTTCTTTTCATGTATACCCAAAACCTTGATATTTAATAATCTATAATTAATTAACCAAGATTAGACATTTAATATCAAATATTATAAATGTTTTGGGACGGCTATGAATGTAGATTATCTACTAATACATATATAGAGTATATACTCTAAAGTACATATCTAAAAAGGAATGATTTATTTTAGCTGTATAGGTGTAAAGCAAATTTGCTGCTTGCATAATGTTTCCAAAAAAAAAAAACAATAATAATAATAAATTCCACCTTAGTTCCAAATGCATAATTTATTTCTTCACAAGCTAATTATATATCACACGCAGGAGATACTTGTTAAGCAATGGGAAGAATAAATAGAAGGGTAAACTAACAAGACTCATAGAGAAAATATAATTAAATATTTCAAAAGTAGAGTCAGAAAAATAAGTCAGGAGAGGGATGGGATGGACTCAAACTATCTCATAAATTATCATGAACATTTTGTTTCTCGTGTATGATTTGCGAACGAAGAAAAGTGTGGTCATGTCCATACATAATACGACTAATCAAGAACTATAAAAGCTGAATTCTAAGTTAAATAACTCCCATTAATTTGCAATATCCTAACGTATACGTACGAATTTTGGTATTTCTAGTACGTTTGTTTTCTTTAGTTTTGTTTGTTTTGTTTTAACCTTATCTCATGAATAAAGATGATGGACAATATGCATGCACGGTAAAACATTTTATGTTTCAGTTTCCACAAACGTTATACAGGAAACAACAAGCAGCCCGGCTGTTATAAAACTGAAATATAATATTACAATAATATTGACTCAGGTTAATTAATTAATTAATTAATCAAAATGAATGTAGTCATGAAATATTCAAACTATGTGGCTAATTAAGTTCAAATTTTTAGTCAAATAATTTCAACAAAGAGATGCTCTTCCTCAATTCCTTCCTCTAAAAGAGTTCTGCTAATCACATAATACAGCCAGAGAAAACGTCTTATAAGTAGCTTGGGAATTATCGATGAAGATCGATGCTTTTTATGAATCAGGCAAATATCAGCACAACAATGTCAAGACGAACATATTCTAACGTTATACGGCATTTTTTTCATGTACAACATATACCGAACCAAATTAATCAACAGAATTAATTAATTAATTAATTTTAGACGACCGAAGCCGAATTATTAGATTATGTAAACGCTGTCTATTTCTCAATTAGCTCTTGACTAATTGGTTTGCTAATTGACATATAAAAAAGCGACCCAGAGATAAATTTAACAGAAAAGACGTATGGCTCAGGTTCTAGCTAATATATATATATATATATATGTATGTATGTATGTATGTATGTATGTATGTGTGTGTGTGTGTGACACATGTATATATATGTATTTTTTATATTCGAATGATTCTTGATTTTATCACTATATGTACCATGTGAACGTGCTGCATGGTTATAAACGATAAACGACAAGGTTAGCCTATGGTTTGATATCGACGTTAACTTAAAATATCAAAGAAAGAAAAACAAATATGTAAGGTTTTTAAATTTTAGCAAGTTACGTAGTCAATGTGATCATGAAGCATCAACTCCATCAATTGGTTGTTTACACGTCCAAAATATTGATTACCAACAAGCACGGCATTGTTGACGTAAATTTCCGTAAGAAAGTATTCTATTAGGAAGAAATTCCACCTCACTTAAAAAAAAAGTTCCACTTCACAATATTAATTCGTCCAAATATAAACTAGTACATATGTAAAACCATGGTTTTAATTGAAAAAGAATTGAAAAATTGTGGGCTATTTTGAAATTTTTATAACTTTAGGGTAAATTTTTCTAAAACGTTCTAAAAAAAAATCTGACTTTAGAAGTCAGATTCCCCCTCTCCCCCTATTTTTCTTTTTCTTTTTTCTTTTCTTCTTTTCTTTTCTTTCCTTTTCTTTCTTTTCCCATGCCAAAAAACCCCCTCTATGTCACTGCCTCTCCCCGCCCGTCCACGTTCGGCTGCCACCTGTTTGCATGCTCCGACGAAATTAAACCGCCGCTACCCGAAAGCGCAATACCTGAAGCGCCGCCGTCAAACGAGCTGTCGGCAACCGGAAACGGAGAGAGTCCGTTGTGCCCTTTTGAGCTTCCAAGGCCGATTCTGGCACCGTCTGGCCCTTGTTCCTCAACCAGTTGCACCACCAAGTTCTTCTCGTCGAGAGGAACAAGACCCACTCAACCACGAGTCCGATTGCCGCTGGAGAACTCTGACTACCCACCGCCTTCCTTCGCTAGTTTTGTGCCATTTTTAGGCAAGCCAAACTCCGTTTTGGAAAACCAACTTTCGAACGGTGATCCTCACGTCGAAAGCCTCATTTTGGTACCGGTCTCCACCATCTCCACCGTCGGTCAACCATGGTCAACGTTGGTCAACAGTGGTCAATGATGGTCAATGGTTGACCTCGACCACCAAATTGGAAAAGATGTCATTCCAGCATGTTTTCAACCTTTTGGACGCATTCGTGGTGTCGGATTTGCAAAACGGAATTCTAAAGGCAATGTTTGGCGATTCAAAGTTTCAATGGACGGCGTCGTTTCAAATCTCTTTGCCGTCAAATGTCATCGACTAAGTCAGTAGAAACTTTATTACTCATCTTTGTGGTATTTTTATTTAATTAGCCAATAAATTTGGAATTTGAAATTAAATCATATGGGTTTTAATATATTGTTTATTAAACTATATATTGTTGTTGCTTTTGTTGTTTGATTATTGTTGTTGTTGTTATGCTTTTGTAGTCTTACGAATCATGATATCAATAAAATTGTAAACTACATGTGTTGAACATGAAAAAACCTCTGTTGAATTAAGTGTTCAATATTGTTCAATGGTAATTTTACGTATTTCATGATTATGTAGTGAATCTGATTTGATGGTTGTGGAAAAATTGATGATTGGATATCGATATTTTCTTATGAGTTGATACATATAAATTTTTGTAGGTGGTGCATCTTGAATTATGACGTACCACAATATATTGCAGCTTTTTTTCTTGCAGGTTAAATTTTTTTGTTTTAAGAAAAATAAGCCGTTATGTTGAAATTTTGTCAAAACTGACTAACGTGGGTAAAATGATTTGGGATAGGATTTTAGTTGTTAGAGGGGTTATAATCAGATACCATAAATGTTGAGACCTTACGCGGCACTATCGGACAACTTTTAAGGCCATTCAACGTGTTTCTTAAAGTCATATCCCATGGGGTGCTCATTTGTTGGACACAACAGACATGTATATTCTTAATACTATCGATGCTATATGGCCTATCTCATGGGAGGATGCTCCTTTGGGATATAACAAACACGAAGTGCTTATTTGCGACATGGCAGAACTTATTATATCTTTTCTTTCCTTTATTTCCTTTATTAACAAACCGAGATGTGAGTGGAAGAGCTAGAGTGATGATTATAGATTTTTAAATTATTGATTTGTTTGATTAAGTGTGAACTCGAATAATTTTTATATTGATTTGAAAAAAAATGTTTATCAACATTATAAAAATCTTATATAATAATAGTAAGAAAAACCGAGAGGTGGGTGGTAGATTTCCTATTGGACACTGTGTGCTCACTCCCTCTGCTTTCCTTTTCAAGCTAGTAGAATGATGCCTGATGTTTGGGAATGTCGCTGATGCTCTGCGCTCTCGATTGGTATACTCTCTCTATATTTTTATGGGTGCATTGAAGATCCATAAAATAAACACTTTCAGTAGATAATTGGTTATTTATAAGCTCTGTTTACTTGTTATTTGAATTTATTTGAATTTATTTTGACTAAAGCTCCGCATCTATATTTTTACTTATTTTATAAGCATTCATGTAAAATTTGTATATATCATTTTAAATTTCCTATTTGTGTTTTATTTTTTTTATTTAATATTAAAGACTTTAGAGCATATTGAATTATTTTTACAAATTTATGGGCCTCACTATAGTTTCCAAATATTTTTAACTTTCTAGATCTTCAAAAATATTTCTTTTAATTTAGTCATTGTCTCTGGTTTTGGGTCGAAATAATTAGGGTATTAAAGCAAAGGTTTTATAATTATTGGAATTTACCCTGTTGGGTTTTTGTTCATTTGAATCAACTACTAGGAAGCTGTATCAATAAGAAGGTGAACTCTATACACCAATTTGTCAAACTAACGACTTTGAATTTTGTTGTCTTGATTCTCGAATTTTTGTTGAAGTTTCTCATATGTTTTAACTGTCAAAATTCAAATTTTGTTGGGCCTATTACCTTTATATTCAAATACTACCATAATTGTCACTTTTAAGTCACTTAGTTGAATATGTGTGAAAAGTTTTTGAAAATTTTGCTTCTAAGATCTATCTTTTAAATCTTTAATTGACAGTTACAGTTTTGGTGTTATATACGTATTTATGTTCCACATATTTCTATTACAGTTTTATATGCGTATTTTACTCCCAAGATCTATCTTTTAAATCTTTAATTGAAGCTATATCAATAAGAATGTGAACTCCATGCACCAATATGTTAAGCTAATGAGTTTGAAGTTTGTTGTCTTGATTATTGAATCTCTATTGAAGTTTCTCTCATGTTTAAAATGTCAAAATCCAAATTTTGTTGGGCCTATTACCTTCATATTCAAATACTACCACAATTGTCACTTTTAAGTCACTTAATTGAATATGTGTTAAAAGTTTATGAAAATTTTGCTCCTAAGATCTATCTTTTAAATCTTTAATGGACAGTTATAGTTTTGGTGTTATATAAATATTTTTGTTCCATGTGAAGAGTAATCCAGATAGATTAGATTTTGTTTGGGTTGAGTGATGGAATTTTAAACTTATGGTTATGGGACTAGGAAGTTAGTAGGTTTGTCAATAATATTAGATGACATGAGTGTTAATAAGAATCCTAGTGCCGTCTTGATCTTGATTATCGGTTCTTGTTATTGTCCCTTGGTATAACTATAAGAGGATCTTAGTTTGTGGAATGAATAGATACATGTGACATGTTGTCTTTGGTGGTTTGACAGAACTGGCATGTCACTTATGTTCCAGTTTTTCTTCGTTTTGGTGGGTTTGTATGATGTTATCTTGTTTAAATAGATACATGTTAGGAGTTTGCTCAATGGGTTTTCTACTTCAAGATTTTTTAGGTTTTTGGAAGTATTGGGTTGGCTTGGAGAATTTATATCTTTATAGTCTTAGATTGATGATAAATTAAGGGGTTGATGGGATGATATCATCTTGGACTACTTAGGGTTTTAGTTTCTTAATTATATGATATGTATATAGAAATAAGGAGAGGTGGAGTATTATATATCATAAAGATGAATTAAAATCATTATTATATCTCATAAAGACGAATTAAAATCATTCTTTATGTGCCTTACAATCTTTACTCCATAATGATTTTTGACAGATGACCGATTATACTTTTGTGATATTCTGATGCCTAGGGGTGTGTGTGTGTATACATATATATGTACATATATATATATATGAACTTTGAAATAGGGTTGCTTTAGAGATTTAGATGAACAATCTTAGCTTGTGTGACATGAACGTGTATTTAAGATGTTTGTGATGATTATTAAATTGGGAGATAAGTATTAAGGACTAATTAAATCTTAGTTATCAACCTAAAGATCAATGTATAGGATTTGTTTTAGTTTAAATGTCGCATACAAGGTAAATTTTTAGGCATTCTTAATTTCAGGCCTTGGAGTACTGATAGGAAGCGGTGTTAGCAGCTTGGTTTGAGGGTATCATTTTGGTTTAGGGAATTACGATTGGAATTTGTTTGTCCTTTTTAGGTTGTTTTTCTATTATGGGTTATAGGGTTAATAGTAATTATAGTAGTCACTTTCTTACATTGGGTTGTAAAGTTTCTTTGATTGAGTTATATGGGCTTGACTTCTTATGATAATTTCTAAATTTATAAGTGTTGATTCTATTAATTCAAACTATATTGATTTGTAGGTTGGTGACTTATAAATTATGAGGTCAAGGTGACTAGCAAATGGTTTGAGATTTTGATTATGTTAGGAATAATTATCCCCAATTATTGAAGAATTTTAGATGATTTGATGCTTGTTGAAATTTTTGGAAGGAGAGCTTCCATGTATAGTTTAGTTAATTTTTCTATTATGTATAGCAAGTGTAGTTTAGTTAATCTTTCTATTATGTACTTAGTTCTAGGCCCTAGATCTTTTAAGTGAGATGAGGTTTCATGTAACATTTAGTACATTTTTAAAAGATTGGATAATCCCTTTCTTGTTGGTTGGGTGACAGTACTAATCACTTAAATTATACAGAAAATCTTGTTTTAGGCATTTGATTGTGTAGTGTTTGGGGCTTTTAATATGTCGCAATAGTGACATGTTAGGGATGGACGATTGTTTAGGTAGTAGATTTAAACAATGTAATTAAGGAGTTGTAGAATGCATTGACGGTAATCTCTTGTCAACTTTGGGGAGATTTCTGTTGGAATATAGTACCTATAGGCCTTGAAATAAATTGCATAGATTGGACATACTTTCAATTAATATCTACTATATTGTGTAAATAATGAAGATTCTGTTGTTTTGGTAGAGCTTGAAGTTAAATTTGAGGATTTCTCGTCATGATTTAAGGGTTGACTTTGTTTATTTTTCCTTGATCCTCAGGTAATTTGCATATGAATTTAGATTCTTTTTTGTCAAAATAATTTATTCAATTTATATATTGAGTCTTAGTTTAAAATAGTAAATGGTATCTATTTAGGAACCAATGCATCAATTGCTACTTGACTAACTTTTATTGGTCTTGTTGTTAAACTTTAGTTTTGCTTATTGATGTGGCTTGTGTGAGATGAGACATACTTTAGAGTGCCAAATAACCCTATACCTCTAAACTATGTGATACTTATTGGTCCTTCAACTAATATGATTAATTTGAGGCAGTTTTCTAATTGATTGACATTTGAATAATGCACTTTTAGGACAATAAAATTATGCAACTACAAAGACATGAAGGCCAGTACCTTAGTTTTCATCCGGGATTAAGAGTTACAATGTTAAGGGAAACATAAAATAAATCTTGTTGGATGCTTTTGTTTACATATTAGTTAATTTTGTTTATTTAATTTGGTATTTAGAGTTTTAGGATATGAGACCTATCAATTGGTAGGGCATTAGTAATTGGTTTTGATTAGATTTCTTAGGGAGTTAATATCATAAAGAAATGTTGCTATTTCTCCTGATTGGACAATGAGAAACCTTATTGGTTTTGGAATTAAAATTTGCAAATTTTAGTATGCGTGGGCATATATCTATATGAGCTATTTTTTATATTGATATTTATTTAGGTAAGTTCTGTTGACTTGGGGGGTTAAAAATTTATTCATGGGTTTTGAGAGTTGTGCTACTGATTGCACTTTAATGTTTATTTAATTTTCTTAAAAGCTTCGATTTTAAAGGAATCTAATGACTTAAAGGTAGTAAATATTGTCCAAGTTTTAAAATTTGTATGTCTAGGAATTATAGGCTAATATTAGTGATGACTACTTGTAAAAAGCTATGTGAATGAGACATAATATGTTCTCTTTAGTGGTTATGTGTACTCAATGTGGTGAAACAAGATTTGCAAAGGAGATTGATATTTATTAAAGGCCTTGCTTGTTTATTGTGGTTCCTTTATGTCTACTTAATGTGCGAGAGATTTAAATTTTTGATTGTGTAAGGATTGTTCATGGTCTATCTCTTTCCTAATATTAAATCTATATGCATTTAAAGAGCTTTTTATGACATTGAAATTTTCAATTATTCTTTTGATCTTGTAGTAGGCTATCTTATTTATGTTTTCTTGTAGCTAGAGTCTAGTTGATTACGACATACCTTGTTTAATTTTCAAACCGAAGTCAAACTTTATAAATTTTGGGGAAGAAATTTTTTAAGGTGGGTAGATTGTAAAACCATAGTTTTAATTGCAAAAGAATTCAAAAATTTTGGGCCACTTTGAAAATTTAAAAACTTTGGGGTAAATTTTTCTAGAATTTTTTTTTAAAAAAATTTGACTTTAGAAGTCAGATTCCTACTTTTCCTCTCATTTTCTTTTTCCCTTTTCTTTTCTTTTCTTTTTTTCTTTCCTTTTCTTTCTTTTCCCATGCTAAAAGCCCCCTTCCTTGTCACTGCCTCTCCCTTCTCGTCAACCATTGGCTACCGCCTGCTTGCACGCTCCGACGAAGTCGAAGTGCCGCCTCTCAAAAATGCTGCACCAGTAGCTCCTCCATCAGACGCGCCACCAGCACCCGAAACGGAGAAAGTCTATCGTGCCCTTTTGAGCTTCCAAGGTCAATTCTAACACTGTCTAGCCCCTATTCCTCTAGCCAATTGCACCATCGAGTTCCTCTCGTCGAGAGGAACAAGATCCACTCTACCATGAGTCCGATCGTCGTCAAAGAACTTCGACCGCCTACCGCCTCCCTTCGTTGGTTTTGTGTTGTTTTTTGGAAAGCTAAGCTTTATTTTGAAAAACCAACATTGGAACAGTGATCCTCGCGTCGAGAGCTTTGTTTTGGTATCGACTTCGACCACTAAATTGGGAAAGATGTCATACCAGCATGTTTTCGACCTTTTGGATGCGTTCGTGGTATTAGATTTGTGAGACAGAATTTTGAAGGCAATATTTGGTGATTTAAAGTTTCAACAGATGACATCGTTTCAAATCTCTTGGCCACTAAATGTCGTCGACTAAGTCGGTTGGAACTCTATTTCCCATCTTTCATGGTATTTTTATTTAATTGGCCAATAAATTTGGAATTTGAAATTAAATCAAATGGGTTTTAATATATTGTTTATTAAACTAAATTTATTATTATTGGTGTTGTTGTGGTTATTGTTGTATGGTTGCTATTATTGTTCTGAATTATTGTTGTTGTTTATGCTTTTGTAGTCTTATGAATTATGATATCAATAATTTTGCAAACCACATGTGTTGAACATAAAAAAGCCTCTGACAAATCAAGTGTTCAATATTGTTCAATTGTTTAAATTTTGCATAATCATGATTGTGTAGCGAATCTCATTTGATGGTTATGGAACAACTAATGATCAGATAATGATATTTTCTTATGAATTGATAAATATAAATTTTTCTGGGTCGTGCGTCTTGAAGTTATGGCACACCACAATATATTGTAGCTTATTTTCTTGTAGGTTTAAATTTTTAATTTTAAGAAAAATAAGCCGTTATGCTACCGGAATTTTATCAAAACTGAATAACATGGGTAAAATAATTTAGGATGGGTTTTTAGTAGTCTGAGGGGTTATAACCAGATCTTATATATGTTGAGACCTTACACGGCACTCGGACAGCTCTTAAGGCCATTCAACGTGTTTCTCAAAGTTATATCCCACAGGATGCTCATTTGTTGGGCACAACGAACGTACATATTCTTGGTATCATTGATGCTACATGGCCTATCTCACAGGTGCTCCTTCGGTACACAATAGAGACGGAGTGCTCATTTAGGGTTTGACAAACTTATTATATCTTTTCTTTCCTTCCTTTCCTTCACTAACAAATCGGGATGTGGGTGGAAGAGTTGGAGTGACGATTATAGATTTTTGAATTATTGATTTGTTTGGTTAAGTGTGAACTCAAATAATTTTTATATTGATTTGAAAAAAAAAAACGTTTATCAACTTTATAAGAATCTTATATAATAGTAATAAGAAAAACCGAGAGATGGGTGATAGATTTCCTACTGGGTACTGTGTGCTTACTCCCTCTGCTTTCCTTTTCAGGCTAGTCGAATGATGCCTGATGTTTGGGAATGTCGCTGATGCTCCTCGATCTCGATTGGTATACTCTCTCTATATTTTTATGGGTGCATGGAAGATCCATGAAATGAACACTCTTAATAGATGATTGGTTATTTATAAACTCTATTTATTTGTTATTTGAATTTATTTTGACTAAAGCTGTGTAGTTGTATTTTCACTTATTTTATAAGCATTCATTTAAAATTTGTATATTTTCATTTATGTTTATTTTTTATTTAATATTAAAGATTCCAGAGCATATTGAATTATTTTTACAAATTTATGGGCTCCACTACAGTTTTTAAATATTTTTGACTTTCTAGATCTTCAAAAATCTTTCTTTCAATTTAGTCACTACCTCTGGTTTTGGGTCGTCACAACAAAAATAACGTTTGTCAATTTCAGGCATACTGTAAAAGGGAATTTAGGACTAATATTGAGGAAATTTTCACCTTTATTAACTAATAGTGCTTTCAAATACTCCAATTGACAAAAATATCAAAATCTCAAATAATTAATCATACTTTGATTCTATTTTATTAAATAATAAGAAGGATTACCAGTGCTAATTCCCTATATAGGACACACCAACTAATTAATTACTTGATAGTTATATGGATGCTTTTACTAAACCATAAAGGAACATAATAGGAAAAAGAAAAGCAAACTAATAAGAACGAGAATTGTTCATTTCCTTTCTAGTATTTATAATTTATCTGTTTGATAGCACAATGAGAAACATTTCATTCTCTTTTTAAAGTTTACTAACTTAAAAAAGATAATCTTATATGTCAATGTAATTATTAAAATATCATTGTTCCATAACTAAATAATTATTACTTTGAATTTGAATATTTATATATTGATCTCTTTTTTCTCTTCAATAGTAAAATTATTATTGGATATTATTTGTAAGTTTCTAGAGTGGCTTGTTAAATAGGATTGTACTAGTTTATATATTGCGTAAATTAGGTGGCATACCATAATTTTTATATGTTCTCAAATTTATGCCATAACTTTTTGGTAGTTATGATTTATGGCATATTTGTTTTCCACTAATTAGTTTATTTTGTGTGGTTCAAATTTGAAACTCCAATATTTTATTAAAAAAATTATAATGAAAACTTTTTTTTTTTTTGGGTAAAAGGGAAGATAGAGTAAGACCAAAATCAAGAAAGAATAAAAATAATGATTAATTACAAAAATTTCTCCTAAATTATAGCTTTTGTAATACTTTATCTTCCGAACTTTAAAACGTAACATTTGTTTCCCCTAAAGTATAAATTGTTAACAAAAATAGTCATTCTGTTAGAATTTTAATGGAATTGACAAATGGTTATAAAGTTGGGGGTACTTTAGTAATCCTAGTTATAAAAATTACCATAAAAATAAAAACTATAATAAAAATAGTCCTTATTGATGATTAAAAAAAAACTTCAATTAAAACCATTATACCATTGGAATTCTTCTTTTTTGATATACCAAAATTTTCTTCAAAATTTTATCTTTTTGGACACCCAAAAAGTATTTTAAAATTTTAAAAGTTATATATATTAACGAATGAAAAAGAATATACATAAAATATGACACAAATTTTGAAAGAGAAAAAGCCATGATAGTATTAATAAAATTTCTTTCATATTTTTGAAGTTTTAATTGGTATTTATGCCTCTTAAAATTTTAAAATATTTTTTAAGTGTGAATAAAATTTTAACAAAATTTCGGTATATCGAACAAAGAGATATCCGGATAGTAGTATGTTTTGAATTTTTTTTTGTTTTTAATTGTCAATAAAGATTATTTTTATTATAGTTTTAATTTTTTTATTGTTTTTATAACTAGAATTACCAAAATACTTCTAATTTTAAAATTATTTATCAATTTGCCATAAAAATGCTAATAGAAAGACCATTTTTGTTAACAGTTTATACTTTAAGGGAACAGATATTATATTTTGAAGTTCTGGGGGTAAGGTGTTACAAAAGCGAAAGTTCAATGGAAATTTTTTTGTAATTAATCCTAAAAACAAATAGGCTAAAACTTAATTAACAAAACTAATAATCTCTCTCTCCCTCCGTCATTTTCTTTCCTCTCTCCTTCTCTCTTAGGTTTGAAACCAATGATGATCTTCAGGCTTGCTCATGACAGCGAAATTTGTGCAAAGGGAAGACTCAAACGGAAATGACGAGGGCCAAGGAGACGGAAAAATGGGATCTCATCTTTGTTCAGGATCACGTAGTCAGGAGATCCGCAGGGGTCTTTGCTGGAGAAATGTGATGGTGTAAAGCGATAGACAAGGAGAAAGAGTGAAAATTTTAGTATTTTTTTTCCTTTTTCTAAAAATTCTAGAGTTTGAGAAAGAAAAAAATAAGAGTGCAAAATTGAAAAATAAATATAAAAATGTGTTGATTATTCTAATGATTTTATTACTTCACCTACTAAAATTTTCCCTTTTTTTTTTTTTTTTGTTGGTCATTCCTCAAGTTATACATCCAAGGCATTGGCCATTGGGTAAATTACTCATTCCATAGACCAGCGCGCTATAGGCCCAAACAAGAGTTAAGGCTCTCCACTGCCTACTGGACGTATTAGTGTGTCCACCAAGTCACATCTTCTCAGGCAAAGAAGGCCTTACAAAAATACAACCACAGCCCATGTATTAATTTTTGGCATAAGAAAAACTCTTGCCAAAAAAAGAAAGAAAGTATTCTGATACATAAGATAATACCAAGAATGCTTAAAAAAATAATAATAATACCAAGAATGTCCCGACAGTATCATGTTAGGATAATTGGGAATTCTAGCTAACGATGGATTGTTACCACAACCTATTGTGCTACCCGGCACTATTGTCGGTTTTTTCATTGGAATACCAATTAAAAATCACGAGAGAGAGAGAGAGAGAGAGATTGAGAGAGAATAAGGAGGGAGAAGTACACCGGAAGTAATGAAGATTCTGTTGTGGCAGCAAGATCCTCCGCGGCATGGTGAGGAGCTTGCCTCATATTGGCTCTCGATGCCACAAGGAGCCGAAAAGGGCATTGCTAGCAAGACCCAATTTGAACGTGAAATTATATCCATCTCTTGCAATAGGCAGAGGTCATAGACGGAGGCACTAAGGGCGGGCTTAACTTTATTTTTTTATTTGTTCCCATATACACATGTAGATGAGTTTTATATTAAATATTACACTAGCCCCTCCCTAAAAATGCTGAATATGTAATCTTACACTCTTAAATTTAAGAAATTCTCTTTCTGATAAAGCTCAAAAGTTCCCAATATTAATACTTAAAGACCTTATTAGGGTTTGGGGGGGGGGGGGGGGGGGGGGGGGGGGGGGGGGGGGGAGGGGGGGGTGGTGGGGTGGGTGGGTGGGTGGGGTGGGGAAGGAAAAAACAATAAAAATAAAAGGGCCTCAGTCCTTTGTGTGGAGTGCCCTCAACTTTGTTTTTCATTTGTTACCTATATACACATGTAGATAAGTTTGATGCTAAATATTGCACTAGTCCCTCCCTAAAAATACTGAACATGTAATCTTACACTCTAAAATTTAAGAAAATTTCTTTCTAACAATGCTCAAAAGTTTCCAATATTAGTCCAACCCTTGAAGACCTTATTAAGAAAAGAAAAGAAAAGAAGAGAAAAGAAAAAAAGAATAAAACAAATAGTGCCTCACTCCTCACTCCATGCAGAGTGCAAACCGATTCCCTTGCTCTTCTCTGTTATAAAGAAACAGGGTTATGTCTTCTTATTCATGGTATCCTATTCAAGGTTCCACCATAATCCCTTTTCTCTTCTTCTACAAATTACATATTATACTAGTAAATAAGAAAAGGGGACAAGAGAGATGTCATCAATCAACAAGAATCCCAAGCATTTTTATACCTTTTTGGCTCGTGTTTTCAGTTGGTAATCTTGATCTTAAGTTTGTCTACACTTATTTTTGTAGTACTTTTTTATATGATTAAGTTATTGTAGTAAATAGTTGAATTTTTAAAGGCATTTGAGTATTATTATTATTTTTTATATTAGAATTTGATTAGTATTTCTTGATGGAATTTTTACTTGAGATTAGGATTCAATTAGTTAAATACACTACTCTCCTCATATTTACATGCTTATTTGTCAAATAAAACTATGAATTATTTATTATTTGTAGAAGATCTTTCCTCTAATATATAGCTAGTAATTGATTGAATAATTTTGAAAAGATATTTCAAGCCATGAAGACCTGTCAGAGACGGTTATAGTACATTTATAAGGTTGAATTGTATTTTTGTTGTATTTATTAACCTTTCTAACTGAAATTCTTGGATTTGTCACTGACAGCAAGTGTTGTGACTAAAGTCAATTCAATGGTTAAAAATACTGCTCAATTATATATTATAATTAGCTAGTAAAAATATCAAGTGCATCATCATCATTGTTGAATTTATAACTAGGCAACACCTGCAATCGCAAGAGTTAACAGTTAGTAAATCGGCCAATAGTAATATTTTTGAGATGCTAATATACGTGTATGTGCACACGCATGTGATGTATACCACGTGCATACATAAACATGCGGTATGTATGTGCATGTACAAGACCCTAGGACTTTCCCCCTTTCATCTATCCGAAATGACAAGTACTTTGAGTCTTTGACTAATATGATATATAGAGCAAATCAAAGTTAGGTCTGATTTATAAGAAGAGAACCCTAGATATTGGCCACTTTGATACAAATCACTAAGGAAAATATCATTAAATTTTAAGAAAACATGCATGTGGATACACTGAGCTTATCTGCAAAATAAAACACCACTTCATCTGATATTTATAACTTAGGAGATATGTACACTGTACAGTTGAAAAAGAACAAATTAATTAGTGCTTTTTGTCATAGAATCTGGTAATCTTTGATGACGCTGCATTGACAATATTAGCACTTGTGGTAACCAAAATTTCCATAATGAAAAAAAGAATAAAAATCAGTTATGCCCTAGCAATATATTAGTATCCATTCATTTTGTGACCTATAAAGAAGGAACAAACAACTAATTAAAACATCGGAATTAATTAGCGGGTATTTTAAGCTAGGAGATCGCTGAAAAACAAAAGCAACAAAGCAAAAGAATGGTACATTTTAATATTTTTTGTTTAATATACTAAAATTTTGCTTAAGATGTATTTAGACTTTTAGAACATTGGATGTCCCTAGGTCCAGAAATCCTTAGATCAGATCAGCTAAAGATGCCCACCAGAGATTTAGACCAAGTGAAAGTTGGAATCTTAACAAAAGTAGGAAGCTGGCTCCAAAATATATTTAAACTTGGTACGTAAATAGTTAGTAATACCACTCCTTATTATTACGTTAGTTGTGATGTTGAATTTTGAATCATTAAATGCATACAATATATATATATATATATATATATATATATATATATATATATATATATATGTGTGTGTGTGTGTGTGTGTACGTGCAAATTAAAATTAACCCTAGTCATATTAATGGTTTAATTTCTAAAAAGTAAATTAATTATAAAAACGTAATTTTAAAGGGTGTGCATAAAACTATCATGATTGTGAAAACTACAATTATTGAAAGGTAGATTTTCCGCATGATAGAACTAGGGTGCCAAAAAAAAAAAAAAAAAGAACAAGTCAAAGTTAATTAATCTTTTAACCGCAAGAAATAAAGGGACCATATATATATATGTTTTTTTTTTTAGATAAGACCTTTAATTGGAGGAAAACAATTTATTACAAATAGTCAGATTGGGCCAAGGTACAACCAAAGGTTCGAGGACCAAGAGCAGGGTCTATAAGCAAACTCAGAAAACTTATATGAAGAGCCGTGGTTTGATCGATGGAGCTAAATGGATCCCTACTCCTAAACAAAGCTATACTCCTACTATCAGTGTTCCCAACGACCACTAAAAAGAGCCATACCTTAAACCTAACCTGACTCAAGACACCACCCAACAAACTAAAAGACATGGGGATACCATAGATCCTTTAAACCTGACACTGCCCACAACAACACAAAAGCAACAAACACAACTAATGGGGCTAGTTGGGGAAATCATTGCCCTTATTACAACAGATCCAATGCACAAAAGTAATTGAAAACACAAAACCAGAACGCTGCCACCACCGAGATCCACAGATCTAAAGTCCTTCAACATAAGCCACCCAGAGCATTATCTATCTAACTACAGCCACTTGGCCATCGGAGAGCTCCCACGGCACCTCTTCAGCCAACCCCATGGCGAGACTCGAACAACCGCTGGCCACCCTCACCTAGTGGCACAAACCCTCCCCTAGCTAGGGGAAGGCCCCTTATCACTGACGTTAGGTAGACGACGACCTCTCCCGCCCCACCCACAATAGCCCAAGCTGCCGAGCTAGCCTCCTTTCCCAACCAACTCAATCCCACAGGAGATCCTAGCCACCCATGACCTTCACGAATGATGACACCTCCTTTCTCCCCATTCTTAAGACCAGATTGGTGGTGTAGTTCATCTCCCTTCAGCTCCATGCTCGACCTCCAACCCAAGCTAAGCTTTTCTCCCTTGGCGGCGTGAACCCCAGAACCACGATAATAAGCCACCGACAAACTCTTGACCAAAGATCAGAGACCAGTGGACCGATGATCCATCGGCCCGCCTGCCACAATGCACACTCTCTCTCCACCTATCCTTTTCTCATTCTCTTTCTGTCTAAAAAAAAACTTCTATGTTATGTCTGACCAGTTATATCTTTAATATATCGGCTTTTACTTATTTTATTGATCATATATGGTTGAAAGAGCCTTAATAAACTTGTTAGCTTTCACTAAGCCTGGACCACAAACAAATGATCATGTTCTCTAAATAGTGGTTCTACGCAGGGTGTTGGGTCAGTCGAAGGAAAAAAAAAGTCCAATTATATTCACTGGACTTTTGCAAATTTATTGGAAGTACCCATGACCTTGGAACATTTGCCATGATTTGGCAATAAAAAATTGGGGGCGTATATATTCTTTAATAAAGTTAATATTTTTTTCTGTATAAAATATAGAAATACAGAAAAAGGTGTTAATACGTATATCGCATATTTTCCAAGAAGTATTACCTCACAAGATCATATATATGTACAGGGGTCGTGAAAAGTCTTTATGTTTAATGACGGCTTTTTATTTATTATGAAATGTATGTATGCTATATACACTACAAGAAAAACTACATTTAACGACATATTATTTACGACATGTAGTTTTTAAATGTTGTTGAAAAGTACATACAACGACATCTTCAACAAACATGTCGTTAATAACATTTGCAACAATAATTAACGACATCTATATAGATGTTGTATTAAAGGTCTCCTTTTGACGACAATAATTTAGTGTCGTTAAATTATTTAACAACAAGTAAGAGATGTCGTCAAAACTTTGGAGATTCTACGACACCCTTTATGGACGATATATTGACTAATGTCGTCTATAAGGGGTGTTGTAGAATCTCCAAGGCTTTGACGACATTTCTTACTTGTCGTTAAATAATTTAACGACACTAAACTATTGTCATCAAAAGGAGACCTTTAATACGACATCTATATAGATGTTGTTAATTATTGTTTTAAATGTCGTTAATGACATCTTTGTTGAAGATGTCGTTGTATATACTTTTTAATGACATTTAAAAATTATATGTCGTAAATAAGATGTCGTTAAATGTAGTTTTTTTTGTAGTGATAGTCTCGACCATGAGACTTTTAACAACGGTTTTTATACAAGCACAATTTTAACTCGATAAAGTAATACTTTTTATCAAAATTTTCACATGAACTACTATAAAATGCATGTAAAGGTAATAAAATAATGATTTAGCCAAAATTATAATTTCTTACTCAAACAACAATTTCTTAGTATCAAATTAGAAAAACTACCATATATTTCATTGGATCACTTTTTTTTGATAAATAATCATTAAATTTCTAAAAAATTAATGTATTAGAACTCCTCCATATCATCACAATCATTATCAACGTCAGCATCAAAATATAAATCAAGAGCACAAATCCAAATCCCAAGACCATAAACAATGCTTTTGCAAGAAAAACTTAAAATATAAATTCAAATCGGCCGAACACAAAACATAAATGCAAAGAATGAATAAAAGCAGGTCCATCAAATTATAAAACCTAACCAAATCAACAACAACAATAACATTTATAACAACACTAAAACTCCTAAAAGTGCTCGGGTATATTCCAACGATCACGATGGCAATGGTGGTGTCACCGAACAAAGGGGGGAGATTGAGGGACTAAGGAAGTGGGAAGGTGATCATGGAGTGAATTTAGAGAGAAAGTGGAGTTGGGAAAAAAATTTAGGGTCGGGGACGGATCGACTAGGAGGGAGGGAAATATAGGAATGCTCCAAATTATATAAGAGAGGTGAGAAATAAAAAAAAATTAAAATGACAAAAGGAGAAATAATAATAAACAAATGGGTGGGAAGAAGTCTTCTTCCATTTTTTATTTTTATTTTTTAATCTTTGGCACGTCTAATGACAGGTTTCAAAAACAGTCATTAATAAATCTTTTCAATCAGGCTCTTTTTCCACGTCATCTTACTGGTTTTCGAAAATGGTCATTAATATAAGTTATCTATAATATATATAAATTTTGTTATAGTAAATAGTGATTGATCATTTTCCTTAACTTCACTGTAGCCTCACGTACAATACCTTTTTTTTTGGGGAGAATAAACGACCAATTCTTGATATACTTCGTTTTGTTTGTTTCACATATTTAACTATGTTAAAAAAAAAAAATTACATTGTTCTTAGTTTTAGTGGCACATAAAGGGACAAATTTCAATTATAAGGAAATAAAGTAATTAAAAGATGAAAATGGAAAAAAGATGAGGAAATGAATAAATTGACCAGTATTTAACATGGCAATGGCAACTGTTTGGACGTTTTTGCACATGCAGAAAAAATATCCACTATATATGTTATATATTCCTTTTTTTTTTTTTTTTTGAAATTGCAGAGTCGTGCTTTGTATAAATATAAAATTGGATTAAGAGAATAGACGTAGCTTCATAGACAAAGAGGGCTATTGATTAATTACTGTTGATCTATTTTTTTTTCTTCTTTTATATCAGGGCTACATGTGCCTATTATTGTTAGACATGTATACCCTAAGGAGTAAAAATGTAATATGTTTTTGGAGACATTTTTTATCAATAAAAAATTTATTCATTTATATATACCAAATCTTGTCCTCTTTACGTTCATATTTGTTGAATGTATGATAAGCAAACAGTAGTCTGAGACTGTCAATCTAAACCTTAAGAATTGGGCATATGATGGACTGATTATGTGGAAGACACGATTCTTAAGGTGACAGTCTAAAACATATGATCCGCAATCGAGGGAATAAAGTTAGGAGCTTTATTCATGTAAAGATTGTTATGTTGTCTATATCCTTTTTGGAAGATGGTTTGTCTTGACCATCGGAGTTGGACTCCATGAATAGAAACATTGGCGCTTTGTCAAAAGTGACAATGTGTTGGATCGGGATATAAAGTGAATTGATTTGGATTAATAATTCTGTCTTGGCAAATCGATTCACTTTAGACAATCACTTGTATTGTATCTTAATTCTGAGATGAATAGTGGGCCCGTTGTCTCGACTTGTGTCTTTTGATGTGCCAATGGCTGACTCCCACATCTCAATAGTGGTATGCATGTCGGTATGTTGGACGCATGACTCTTAATAGCGTAGACTTGTTGTTCATAGATATGGAATCCATAGCTCCTCTTTAGGAGTAATGATATCCTCTTATATGCGTTGACCTGTAATTGAAAAACTAGATCACTCAACCATTTGGATACATAGGTGTAACCGAATGGTATACTATCTTTGGATGGTAAGTCTTCTAATGGTGAGACAATGGAACGTGAGATAAAAATAATCGGGAAGGTAAGACAGAACTTGTCCTTTAAGCCGATTATGGATTATCATATGGGGATACGATACACTTTGATATGTCATGGAGACTTAGCTACACGAGCTTCGTAATTCTATAAAGTTCGAGAGTGCAGCTCCAAGCTTTTAGTAGAGTAGCGTTGAAGTTGATAATTGTGAAATGTATATCTAGGATATTAGGTTTCATAATTATCATGAGCTTGAACTTTATAGGTCTATTTTGGTCCCCTTTGCTAGCTCACAAAATCCTGTAACGACACGGCATACATTTTCAATAATTGGTGACTTATGTCGGATTTATCGGATTGGTTTAAAATTTGTAAGAATCAAATAATTCATGTCTGTTTATTGGTTGAATTAATTTTGTAATAAAATTATTTTAAGATAAACTTGTTGAATTATTGGATCAGATAATTCTTGTCTGTTTATCGGTTGATTTAATTTTGGATAAATTAGATCAAGATAAACTTGTAGAATTATTGTGAATTGATTTAATTTCTTAGATATTATCTTGATAAAGTTTGTTTTGATCAGATATCTTCTCTATTGGGTTATTTGAATCAAAATTGAGACTTTATCCTTTAGAATCTTGGGTGGAAAATAAAAGATTCGCGGAGATTTTTTCTTGGGAGTTCGGCCTACCGAATGATATGTTCGACCTGCCGATCAGGCTGTTCAGTCTCCCGATCAGCAGGAGATAAGATTACGTGTTTTCACACAGATCTTATCAGATATTGATCCGAACTTGATTTTGTTTCGAGTTTTTGAGACCTAATCTGATAAGGACTTACCCTAGGACCAATGGCTATATAAAGGGAGTCAGTCTCATGATTTACTTAGATCAATTGAGAGATTAAGAG
The DNA here is from genome assembly GCA_025403435.1 of Artocarpus heterophyllus. NCBI lineage: Eukaryota > Viridiplantae > Streptophyta > Magnoliopsida > Rosales > Moraceae > Artocarpus > Artocarpus heterophyllus. Next base: position 15,990,368 of record CM046354.1, on the reverse strand, counting down.
TGATATTCTTCTAGTGAGCATCTGAAAAACTCCCTGAGAGCTTTTGTTCACAAATCACGAACACTAGCTTTGGGTTCTCTCTCTTGGTTGGAAGGAGAGTCACCAGTGGAAGAGCTGTATGTGTGAGCCCACACTCACTCTGGTTGTGGATAGAGAATAGCAAAGAAGATCAGTTGGTTGAGGCTCTTCTGGAACGTTACTTCTCTTCATAGGCTGCGAAGGTTCTTCACACAAAAGTTAGTAAGATCTGTCTAATTTATACATATAACATGTCAAATTTGTGTTTTGAAAATTACTCTGATGAAAATTTTTAAAATTCCGCTGCGTACTGCGTTTCCAACAATTATTACCTAAAATGTAAAATATTGCCCAATTTAGCAAGCTAGATTTTGGTTTAGTCGTTGTTCGTTACTTTCATTTGTTTTTTTTCCTTCCCATACTAATTTGGGAAAGTCAATTGTCTGTGTATTTGTCCAATAAATCTAATTAACATGCACTCCAAAGAAAGAACAGTGCAAAACTTATATTTTTTTAATAGCAAAGTACAAACCTTATTACGTTGTTGTCATCTAGTGCACATATCTGCTATTCGCAAGCTATTTATATAAGCTCATGACTTTTATTATTATTATTATTATTATTAAGAATAATGAGCTCATGACTTATTAAGGTCATGTGCATAAAAAGATAAATAAAACTATTACCATTTGTCATGCATGTTTCTTTATCCTAATTGGTTTGCCAAGGATAATTTTGTGAACGAATTAAAATATTTGTGAACTCTGGGAAAAAATAAATCTACAATCTTCTTTAACGTACCCTCTAATATATAACAAACAGAGAAAAATAGTCTACCTTAATTTATTATAATAGGTAATGAGAAATTCTTGAACATATCGTTGTCACTTTTGGTTAAGTGCTGTTTCTTTATTTAATTAATTAAGTAGTGTTTTTCTTCGTCCTTATTGAGAACTATTTTTTTGTGAGATTCATGAGGAAAATTGATTTAGATGTTTAACTTGCATCCCCTTATTTATAATTAGTTTTCATAAAGAACTAATTAAGCACCATATATATAATTAAGCCATCAAATCATTTGTCCAAATTTTTATGTCTCAATGCATGTTAAATTGTTTGATGAACAAGCACAAAAACATTAATTAAAGAACATTTTAAACTTTTAAATGATGTGACATAATTTAGATGGTTACATATTATTCTAGACACCAAAATTGAACGAGTGATTTAAGTCCACTTTAGGGGTGATGCTTTGTTCTTTGTTATCTTATTTATTTATTTAATTAGAAAGTTTGTATACATGTGGTTTAGTTCTAGACAATCTAAAATAAATTTTAATAGAGTCATTTTCACAAAGTTGGGTGTGGAAGGTTTAACAGGCATATATTAATGATTAAGATTAAGACTCTTAAATTCATTTGTACCACGTATGATGTATGGAAAAATTTGCACTATACATATTGCTCTACATGTAACTTCCACGTGTTAATCCTATATAAAGCCTCTAAATAATGGTAATAAATTTTCCTACTCAAATTAATATTAGACATCACCATGAACAGGCCAGGCAGATTGGCAAGTACAAGACAATGACTTCTTTATTAATTAACTTGATTTGCTATTTTATAAAGTGACATAATCTCTTGTAATTAAAACCCTTTATACTAGACAAGTAAGGGCAGCTTAGTTGGTTATAAGTCCTTCCACTCCAATTATAGGTTGAGGGTTCAAGTCATGTTTAGCCCTACTCAAAAGCAGATGGCATTCCCTCTCCCTTTATATAAAAAAAAATAAAAAAGACTCCTATACCAGGACCTTGATGAACATAAGGGTTTTAATTTATTTGTCCCTTCTTTTTACGTCTTAATTTGGTTGTATCTTCTACAACTATCACACGTGCAATTCTTTTAGTCCACAAATTCAAATTTGCAAGCAATTTTTTAAAGCAAAGTTCAAACTTATTAAGAGCATTAAACAGATCAGAAGGGGACCATTCATCCGTTTATAAGTTTAAGGCTTTTACTTTTAATCAACCAATTATAGGTACAATAGATAGCTACTACAAACCCTACACATTCACACACCTAATTTTTTCCCAAAAAGAGAAACAACCTAATTGGTTATATTTGTTATGATTAAAAAATTGTCAAATACTCATCTATTTTGTGTTGATGACTGCCACGTGATCTGTTGTCTGTCTACTTTATTATCTTTGAATTTAGATTTATTGTTTTATTTTTTTGACTTATTTATTGTCCCTTTAATCAAATTTCGACACCTCTCTTATTGCTTAAATAGTTTAAAATTGTTAGGTTTGTTAGCCTCTTGTTTATTTCAAGGATTTGATGAAAAGTTTAGATTGAAACCCTTCTTGCTACATGTTTTTCCTCACAAAAATTAAATAAATTTAAAGCTTTATATGGAACATAATTTGAACCAACAGTTCAGACTTAAAAGATTGTGCCAATTCAAATTATGTAAGAGAAAACAATACTATAGTAAAATCAGTTTGAATTAGCTCCTTTTTTTTTTTTTTCAAACTAAATCTGCAAATAAGTTATTAAATTTCTCTTCAAACCCATGAACTAAACGGGTTTTAAATTTAAATGACATGATAAAAAAATTAAATGTGAAAAAAATAAAAAACAGATATGAACTTGTTATCTTTATCGATTTGTATAGTGCGCGTACACATATGTATATGTAAACTTCCTATAAAAGCAGTGACATAGAGGAGAGCAACGTGCCTTCATTTGGCTGGATCAAATTAGGGAAAATCTTCTCTTTAATCTTCTTAGAAACATGGTTGGTAATAACACAGGCAATAATACATCAGACGGGTTTGACTACAACTACACAGTAGCAGCAAGCGCTAGCACTAATAGCAGCGAAGATATTGGGGTCATCAAAGAACAAGATCGGCTGCTTCCAATAGCCAACGTTGGGCGGATCATGAAGCAGATTTTGCCTCCAAATGCCAAAATCTCCAAAGAAGCCAAGGAAACCATGCAAGAATGCGTCTCCGAGTTCATAAGCTTCGTCACCGGGGAGGCCTCCGACAAGTGCTACAAGGAGAAGCGCAAGACGGTGAACGGCGACGACATTTGCTGGGCCCTAACCACCCTCGGGTTTGACGACTATGCTGAGCCCCTCAAAAGATACTTGCATAGGTACAGGGAGATGGAAGGAGAGAGACCATCATCAGCTCACGACCAGAATAAGGCAGCTACTAGAAAAGATCAGATCAAGAACGAAACTAATTCCAATAATTATGGAGCTAATAATGAAAAGGATCACGAAGACTTTGTGCCTAATTCACATACTAATTTCAATTTCGGTGTGGTTGGTGAGAGGAATGATAGCTCATTTAAACAGAGATTTTGAATGATACGTCCATATGTGGTATTCTCTCTAAACTTCTCATCATGTGTTAATTATAAAAGATATGATGATATAAAGAAAATCATATAAGTGGGCATGTGGAGAGGATTGATTTTTGGCTTATTTGGGAGAGAAATATATATTAGATCTCAATCGGTTTATTTCTTTGATTTTGACTCATCATGTTAGTAGCTTTAATTTAGATGTAGTACTGAGATTGGAATTACTATAATCCTTGTATCTTTCTTTCCAAAATACGAGAGATTTATGGGATATGGTTGTATTCATGAGATGCATATTCTTGATCATTTTGTAAAATTATTTGTGTTATTTGGGAAATTTCTCTCTGTTAGGATAGCCTTAGTTGGGTAACATACTGTAGCTAGCTTGCTGATCTTATAACTTCCTCATTTTCTTAATCCTGATGGACAATAATTTATTTATTTATTTTTTATAATTTCATTAACACAATTATTGGCGGATAAAGCGTTCCAATTTCTTAAATTTACAAAAATTCAAAGCACCAGATATGAAGTTCTCTGCATATGAATTAGTAGTAAGTTTGAATTTCTTTAATCCAAGATAAAAATTAATTAGGGTTTGTGGTTCTGTTTTTTTTTTTTTAGCAATTTCAAAGAGTAAATACATCAAATTAATTTACCCTTTAATATTTCCTTTTTATCTTTTTTTAATATACGATAACAGAGAGCAACAGATATCAGGAAATCTTAAAATATCTTAGCTAGATTGGCAATGGCATCCCTACAAAGTCCTTCGACTACGTCCAGCTCTTTACCTTAATTTATTAAAATAAAATAAATTCACAAAAGAGATTAAATATGCAAACTACATGCAAAAGCCAACTAAAAGCAAAATAAAAAACTCAAAAGGCTCTAAGAACCATTTGATCTAAAAAGCAAGCTAGAGATACAATTGATGCCAAAAGATCAAACTAGAACTTTCCTTTTAATTTATTGAACATATTAGATTTTATAGTTTTTTAGGGTTATATATTTTACATGATTCTAGTTTGTAAATGCATGCCAATAAATTTATTACATATGTGCGCGTCGGGCAAAACTAGTTTGGTTCCAAGAGTAATTAAATTTTAAATTATGCATGTTTCTTCATTAGTAATTCTGATATGTGGCTACGAGTGGTTAAATTCTGTATTGTTATAGGTTTCCATGAAAACAAAAACAAGTATTTCAACTTGACTTTGAAGCTCATTGAGTAGTATTTAATTTTGTGGACATTCATACTCATGATTTTCTGCTATATATTTGAACTCCCTTTAGAGGGTTGTTACCCAATTAATATTGCTGTCCAATGAAATGAAAAGAAGATTTTCATCCTGAAAGGCAGAAAAAAAAAATGTAATTCCTCATATAGCTCATATAAAACATAGGAAATAATCTAGAATCCCTCGTATTATCTAGAATCAATTAAGTCTTCGGGAATATAATTCAAACCAATATAAGGTCATATTTAAAATATTATAAGAGAAAACACTATTTTGTTCAGACTAAATTCTTTTTATTTAAAAATATGCTCCTAAACGCCCTTTAAAGCGTGAAAACTAGTTACGATCAAATCTCAGCTTAGAGGAGTCCTTATACATTTGTATACAAATACATACATACATACATATATATATATATATGTATATATATAGATCTTCATGCGTAGGCATCTAACATTCTCACCTTTACCAAAGGGCTATATATGTCCAATACAATTAGGGTTTTCTTTAATTAATCCCTAGACCCGGGGACCACTATATGTTCTACTTTAAGGTGCTCAAAGTTAACCCCTTCCATCGTTTGTCGTTAAAAACTCCATCACTTCTCGATTCTGTAAAACATTTTGTCTTGTTTCGTTTGATATTCAAAAGGATGGATCATCTTCCCACAACTAAGGACGACTTAAGTGTCAAACTCATTTTCAAATTTTTGGCAAATGGAGACAAAGGTCATCAGTGTGTGTGTGTGTGTGTATAAATATAGTTTAGAACTGGGTTCCTAGTGTTTCTCTCCAATAAGTATATTTCTTATATTTCTCATCTTTTTACCTTGCTCAACTGCAAAATAGGACATACAGGATGATACAAGATGAGTCCATATTCACCAAGATATACACATTCTGACAAAATATTGAATACATAAACTTCCTTATATCCGGTTATCCAAATTTCTTCAGTCCTTTTTCCTGTTCCTTTTCGAGATTATGGCTAGACTATATATATATATAATCAAAAAACAGACTGTATATCCATTATTATAAATAAACATTATATTAAGATGCCATTAATATATATGTACTCAATTCCATCACGTACTTTTTCCCAATTTATATATAATGTTGTACTCTAATATTTGCATTTTAAAGTACTAACTAAAGTAACTTGGAAATGGCACATAACTGAAGTTGGAGTTATAAAATTGAGAATTTATTTTATATTTATACTCTCGCATGCAGTACTTCACGGAATCCGGTTCTGAACCCAATTAGCAACATATCTGACAGAACGCATGTGGACTATGAGTTCTCCATGTGACACTTAGCACCTCCCCGGCAAACTGGGACAGGTGTCGTGACTTAGCTAGATCAATCATTAATGTATTTTTTTTTAACGGGTCACCATCTATTTCAATTAATGTTTTTCTAGTAGCTAGCACTAGATTATATATAAGGGAATAATAACTTGTTAATTAGCGTTTATGTGGAACTTGAGTCCATTGATTGATTTTGCAGTCGTTTATTTGGATTGTGGTGCTTGAAATGATCCATTACGCATATTCAGCTCTGGTCAATACACATTTCGCTTGTCTCGTTTATAGATTTCGTCCGCTGCTGAAATTGTTCTAATTCAATAAGCATTCTCGATATTTAATATAATACCTTGAAAAAAACTCGAAATACATCTGTTCTTTGTCTTGAATTGAGACCAATCATTCAAATAGATAAGAGTAAACTAATGAATTCGTAAGTCTGCTAATCCAGCCTCTGCCATGAGAACAGAAAAACCATAATTTTCTTTATAAAAAATACTGTAGAAAAAAGAGTTAAATTGTAACTCAAACCTACAAACCAAACAGAGGCATTATCTTTGCTGGCTGGTTTTGGACCAATTTCGTTAGAACCAACCAAATATTGTGATTTCAGTTGAACAAGAAACTATAAGTGTTGGAACTATAGCATAAACTGATAAAAATGAACTACTTTTTCGTGTCATGGAATGCAAGATTCTCACAACTTTCAAAGCTACTCACAAATAAAAAGCAAAATAAATAAGAAAAAGTTGAGAACAATACGGTAACAAAACTACAAATCTATGTGATGTGCTGCATTGCCAGCAAGGACACCACCAATTAAAGTACTTTTTTTTTTTTTTTACCTCAATTAATTACTCAAAGCTCATATGTCATGCCAACTTTTACCATCCTCTTGTGGGGAATATCAAACGCTGTGTCATGATTCTGCCTCAAATTCCTCTTCAAGAAATTATAAGCATAATTAATCAAGACCTTTTTTCCAAAACCATCTCCTCGACGAGCAATCACTTCGCTTTCTCCCATCAAGTGGACAATACCAGATCTCCATGCCTCCTCAATAGCTTCAATCTCTCTTCCCACCATCACCTCATCATGTTGTCGTTTTTTCTCAACTTCCTGGTTCTCCACACTAACGTTATCCTCATTTTCAATCCCTTCATGATCAGCCAATCGTCCCTCATTTTCCTTCTCACAACTCAACCAAAAATCCATCCTTATGAACTCCTTCAATCTCTCAATCAACATTGTCTCAAAGGGTTCCTTCCCCTTCCGAAAATCGGTATACCCGTACCTTGCAACACACCGAAAAACGTGCAGCTCTTTGGGCTCGATTCTTCGAAAGTGGAACCGCTCTTCGGCCGGAACCTTGCTTATAGGCAACGACCTAACGGAGACGAAGACAAGCACCGAGTGCAATGCAGGCACATTCTCCACATAATGCTTGAAGATTGGAGGAATTCCCTGAACAAGCTCCGAGTAGAACAGGCCAAACCCAGGTATGCGACAAAGTTTCGGGCTGTTTGCAATCTCCTTCACCTCTACAAGAGAAATCTTGTTAGAAAGTTCGTAATTGTACTTTTTCCTGTACACGTCGTTCCAAACGAGCATGATCGTCACTAGTACGACCCCAAACACGAGGGGAAGATACCCTCCTTGGTCTATTTTGTAGAGGACTGCGCTCAGGTAAACAAGTTCCATGGCGCCAATGATGAGGACGTACAAAATTATGTAAATGATGTGAGTTTTCCATATCATTATCATGACTAGTACCAAGAAGCATGTTGTGATCACCATTACCATCACCACTGCTAGTCCTGAGAATACATGACAATGAATTGAGAATTATTCAATAGTGAATTGAGAATTGGGTTCAACACAACACATTAATAAAAAATGATTCCTACAACATATAACTTAAAATGAGGTTTAATTTCATTAATTATGGTACTTCGCAAGTATAGTGCTAAGCTATGCCTGCCCAAACGTCACCCAGCCTACTAAGGCCAACTTTTTTTCTTTAAATAATTACAAAATTAAAATATTTAATTAATTCAATATGATTTTATTTTGGTAATTTTTCTTGGGAAATTTATTTTGTTCAATAATTTTAATCAAATTTAAAGGTTTTTTTTAATCTTATAATTAAAAACTTCATTATTACATATAGTCATATAGACCAATTAAGCTTCCCTTGGTCTATGATAAGTTGGACTCTCCCAAGCCCACAAGCCAGTTTGACATTTTGACTTGGCCTGACCTATGTATGGATTGTAAGCCAGGGTAGGCCTTGTGTACTTTCTAACAGAGTCGTTTGAACAAACAAAAGAAGAGAGCAAGAGAGAGAGACGAAATGAAATTAATACGTACCATAGGCATTTCCAAGCAGCACAGCGTCCTTGAAACCTAAAGTTACAGCCACACAAGCCAACATGAGAAAGTAGTTGATTTCAGGAACATAAACTTGACCTGTGTAATTGGCCGAGGTATGAACGATCTTCACGCGGGGGAAACACCCCAAAGCCAAGGATTGTTGGACTATTGAAAAAGTTCCCGAAATCAAGGATTGACTGGCTATGATGGATGCCAACACAGCCAGTATAAACATTGGCCAGTACAAAGGGCCTGCAAAATAAAACCGTCCCTCACATTTAATACAAAGGTTGTAACCAACTTAAAATGCAAAGAGTCTTAGATGCGTAAATATTTTCACCTGGAATGGACTTGTAGAAAGTGTCAGCAACGTCATCAGCATGCTTACGAAGAAAAGCGGTTTGTCCAGTATAGGCTAAGATAATAGCTGGATATGCTACAACGCAAGCGCTGAGTCTAATTGACCTCACAGTGAAGTGTCCCACATCAGCAAATAGAGCTTCAGCTCCTGCAAAGTTTATTAAAAATATATATTGCAAACGGGTTATAAACTATACAATTGCTTTTCTAGTAGTATTGAGGATGAATTAGAATTTGGAACCTGTTATGCATAAGACAGTGCCACCAAGGGAAATCCAAGCGTCTTTTTTGTTCCTGATAAAGTAGTCCACTATGTATTTTGGATATATAGCTTTGATAACGGAGGGGTCGAACTTAAAGAAATTATAGAGCCCAATGCCAGCAAGAAATGCAAACCAGAGACAAAGTATTGGAGCAAAACTGTAGCCCATTTTGTCAGTTCCAAATCTTTGAAACATAAATAAAGCAATCAAGATGACCACTGATATCCAAACAATCTTATCTGTCAACAAAAAAAAAAAAAGCAATTAACATTTATGAATGCTGGTAAGATTATAGCATAATACATTTTTCTTTATGTTAATTCAACCTTGATACCTTGTGTCATGGTTGGTGTTGCTTCCTTGATACCTCCAACAGCCGACAATACTAAGAACAGATTAGACCAAAAAGTGGTTTCAGAATCTAATTTATATAACAAACTGCAAACCAACAATGACAGAATTCAATAAGAGATGGAAAATTTATAAATACCAGAGATGCAAGGAGTGAAAATGCCATCCCCAATCAACATGGAAGTACCAACGATCGTGACAAACAATAGCAAATGCTTGACGAAGTTGCTCTTCTCTAGCTTAGCTTTAATCCATGTTGCCCTCTTAAGGCGGTTAGAGGGTAACTCAAGCTGGAAATTTGAGATATTCCTGTCCTCGGCTTGCTCACTTGGGGTCAATCCGACATTTGCATACCGGCATATGAGAGAATACAAAGCAAACGTCCCTCCTATTGAAATTGATAAAGTGTATATATAAATTGTGTAGGCTTGAGTTTTCTCTAGTACTTGTAACTAATCCAAGTACTAGGTTTGAGAATACAAAGCAAAAGACTTGAGATTTTTCCCTTTATTCTCTTTTCATATTTTCAAAACGAAATACAATTTCCAATCCCAAGGATTTTCTTTCATCATTTGTCAAGATGTAGTCAAATATAGCTTGAGTATGATTGGAGCACCAATTGCAATAAAACACAGCGTAATGAAGGTTATAATTAGGTTTAGATTGGCTAAACGACACAGAATAATTTGCTTCAACAATTGATAATGGCATATAATATCAATGTGATAACTTTCAATTAAGAAAACAAGAACTTTTTTTTTAGTACGAGGCAGAATCAAACCCACAACCTCCTTCAAAGTCCCACCCCACCCAAACCATAGAACGCTAGATCATGTGATTTTAGACGACCCCATGAGACTTTAATTAGACCCAAACACACAAATGCACACGTACAAAAGAGGTCATTGGTAGAGACAAGTTTTGCGGCCCTGCTCAATTTTTAAAAATTAATACTTTTTACCCTAATTTTTTTCAAAAAATTAGATTTTTCTAAGGACTTTTCTGACCAAATAAATAAATGTCAACAAAGTTGTTTCATTTCTTTTTCTTCAAATCCAAAGAATTACTCTTACTTTGTATATAATATAGGTCATCTATTTAGAATTAAAAAAAAGAAAAAAAAAAGGATGTTGAAATACCTTTTTTTTTTTTTTTTTTTTTTTTTTTTTTTTTTTCTAATTTGTTCCAATCAAACAAAGAATTCAAATTAGTTTTTCGTTGACATGAGTGTTTTATATCGAAAAAAATTCCACCTCTTTATTTTGAAAACATTTGTCACCGTGTCTCTATGGAATACTTGAAAGATGTTGTTGTGTCTCTCATTTTATAAGAAAATTATAACTACACCCCCATTCAGTCATAAAAATATATAACTCTATATTCATTAGATAAAATTCTATTTTTATTTTTTTTCTTTGTGCCTCAGTAAGAAAAATGCCTGGCTCCGCTACTGGAAGAGGTTAAGAAGAAAAAAAAAAGAAGAAAATCATAAAATATTGAGGGCAAAAAAAAAAACATACCGTCACCATTGTCGGTCGCCTGTAAAACAATGAAGACGTACTTGACCAATGTGCTTAAGGTGAGTGTATAAAAGATAATTGAAAGAGCACCCAAAGTGTCGTCTTCATGTTTGATACCATTTGGGAAGACGCTCGCATACACGTATAAAGGTGAAGTCCCAATGTCACCGTAAACAACTCCAATGCTCTGGAATGCTAGATGCAATATCACCGACCATTTCATACCCTAAAATTACATTAATCCCAAATACAATTATAACTTATTTCATTTTATCTTTAGAAAAATTGTGATAAATCGTCTACCAATCCAACAAAAAAACAAATAAGAAACAAAGATTATTAGCATAATTTTGCCAATGAAAACAATCAAGAAGTTATACATCGTTATTTGGTTATCCAAGGGGACAAACGTACATTAATAAAAAAATATTTAACTTTTTTAAAATAAAATATATGTAAACCCGAGATTAAGAAAAAAGAAAATTGAATTAGGAGACCAGAAGAAAGGAAAAAAAAAAGGATAGGAGACCTTGGAACCATGGCGACCAGAATGCCCGGGAATGGTGCGAGTTTCAATGTCTAAGGAGTCTAATCTCTTCAACTTCTGAGACGAAAGTTTGTTCCTCATTGAGAGACCTCCTTGCGTCTCAGAATCTCCTTGTTCCACTTCACCAGCCATAAATCAGCCTTCAATTGAAAAACAAACAAAAACCCTAGTGCGTAAACCAAACGTCAAAAGTGAAAAAAAAAAAAAAAAAGAGAAGTAAATTATGGTTGAATAGATGGAACATCAGAATGTACTACTCGACGAATATGAAGGAGAAAACGACCAAATAGGTTATTATTTACGTACTTTATTCCGGTACCTGTAATTTATATGCAACTACAAACACGCGTGAAAGCAGTGTTCCCAGCGCATAAGAAATTTCCGTGCAACAGCCTTCAGTTATTTATTTATTTATTTCCCTAAAAAGTCTACGTTTTGTTTTTTACAGTCTGAATGCCATAAATATTTTGTCTATTACTGGTTAGTAAAGATAGTCGTTGAGATCCCTTTTATAAATTCTTTTCTTGGCTTGCTTGTTGTCTACTCAAATAAGTTTTTTTGTTATTTGCGACGATCTCGTAGTCTCATTTTTGGAAAGTGAAATAAAAACGTCATTTTTTTATATTTAATTTCCTTTATTGAAGGATGGCTCAGCAATGTTATCTTGATTTTTTTTAAAAATAAATGTTATCTTAGATTGGTTGCTTAATATGCGTAAATTACTCTCTTCCTCTCAAAATACATAAGTACAGAAATAAATGAATTACTATCTTAATGCGTGCTCGGGTTTTTTCCCTCAAAAAGATCCGCGACGCGTCTTTGAAACGAAAACGTAGCGATATATAAGGTATAATTCTTCAGAAAAAGATTTCCTTATAATTTTTTTAAAATTGTATATATATATGGAATAAAAATATTACTCAAACAACTAATAAATAATATTCTCAGTATATCTACATAAAAAAAATGTCGTTATATATTTACTGCTTGATCTAAACAATTAGAAAGGCATTTTTTTTACCCTTCAGAGGAATTACGAAAGGGATTTTTTTAATGACTAACTTAGGAAACTGATAAGTTAGTTTTAGGCTAATTAATTAGATGATTCTCACTTAATATTTTTGTTGGTTTTGAGCAATTTATAAGAATTTGATAGTGTTCTATGTTCTTTTGTAGGTTTTGAGGAAAAATGATGCATGATAGCAAAGTGCGGTACAAAACGGACCGAAAATAAGTACAAGTGGACTTGGGAACAAAATGGAGCCTAGACGCCAGCTTCTGGGCGCCTAAGCGCTCTTGAAGATGAATTTTTAGGCAAAAAAACCCGAGAGCATAGCGCCTAGACGCCACAATTTGGGCGCCTAGGCGTCATTTAGAAGCCAGTATAGCGCCTAGGCTCCATGAATACGGTGCCTAGGCTTGGGATTGTTGTTTAATTTAGTTAATATCGATACCAATTAGCTCTAGGATTACTTTGAACATTTTTTTATTTGTTTCATTTCTTTTTTATTTGTTCTAATTTTTTTTCTTTTAAGTTATTTGTTTCCCAGGAAACTTCATGATGTTTCATCAGAATATCCTTGCAAGTTTTGCCCAACAACATATGGAACCATTTTATGCGACTTGGGAGCGATTTAAAGAAATGCTTGAGTGGTACCCACATCACAAGCTGCCAAAGTGGGCTCTTCCCCAAATATTTATTGAAGGATTGCATTTTGAAGCTAGAGATTGGGTGGAAAAAGGTGTAGTTTCCAACGGTGTAGTTTCTAACGGTCATTCTTTCTTTTCAAGAACCGTTGATGAAGCTTACTACTTATTGGAGGATATGACAGCCTTCAATTATCATTGGCATTTGAATTCTTCAATGCATAATTCATGCTGGGAGAGGCACCAAAATCTTTCATGGAATATCCACTCCAACATGATGGAACAATCCTGTAGCCAATATCAAGAAGAGAAGACACCTTTGGAAGTTGCTTTAAATCGTCTAAAGGCCACTCTTGAGGGAAGTCATGAAATTTCCAACTCTAGGCGATATCTTGCTGAACAAATCCGTTTAAAGAGCACAATTTTAGAGACTCATCTAGAGGAGGAAATTACAACGTAAAATCCTTGTGGTGACCATAAAACGATAAAATGATGTGGCTTTGTTTGATGATGATTGTGCAAAACCTCAGGAATTTGAGCCTCTAGAGGAAATAGAACCTCAAGATAAAGAACAAGAACCCTTTGAAGTTGTCTTAGCTCAACCATTTGCTGAGTTGGAATCTTGTTCAATCAACAACGATGTACACTTGCTAAATCAAGTGGAGTCTATCCAAAACTTTGACTTTTATGAAGACCAAATCACAAGCATGCTAATGGATAGCCAAAAGGAAAGGAAGAGCAAATAGAAGGGTCATTAGAGGAATTCCTATATGAGGAGAAGCCGTGAGGGTCGTTGGAGGATATAGAAGCACATAAGACTGTTGATTTGAGCTCATCAATGGTTCCAACATATAGATCACCAACTAATTCCTATTGGCCATGTTCATCACCACCATCACATCTCACCATGTTCAAGCTCGAGCCATTAATGAAGTTCCCATCAAAAGCACATCATTTAAAGACATTTGTTATTGGTGCAACGTGCGAATCACTTCTAAATCTTGCCAAGCTTGAGGGCATCTATAACCAAGACCCATATGTGGTGCCGTTTGACACTAACTATGGGCGAAAGCCGCTCTTTGACAAGCGCTTCTTTGAGAGTCAGGCTGATGACTATAAAACAAGTGCTTCTTGGGAGGTAACCCAAGCTCTCTATCATTTTCAATTTTAGTTTTCATAATATTATTTAGTTTATTAGTTGTTTCTTTTAGTTTTAGTCTTTTTTGCTACTTAATCATGATGTAAGTCTTGTTTGTGGTGATTCCAGGTTTTCGGGGGACATCAAGGAGCTCAGCTTGCTAAAAAAAAAAAATTCAAAAACTGAAACCATATCGGCAACTTGGCACAGATGATGAACCACATGGCCATGCATCGGAACATGAACTTGGACAATTTTCCCACAGTCTCTGCTTTCAATGAAGATAATGAAGAGAATGAGGATGAGGAGGAATAGGCTGCCGCAACCTTCAGTTTAGGGAGTGTTCTTTCCTTTCTTATTTTTGTTTTCTTTTTACATTGAGGACAATATATTGTTCAAGTTTGGGGGTGGTGTGTTGCTTTCTTTATTTATTTTTTTTTTGTGTCAATTAGTCATTATGGTTTAATTAAGTTTTAGTTTAGTTTTTTTTTTCTTTGCATTTGATAGTAATTAGGATAGTAAAGTTGTGTCGTTTGAGCACTGTTTAACTTGAATCATAGGAGGCCAATGATAAGATGATGGTTGAAATTGAATATGGCTTTTAGGGGATAATAATTATTGTTGGGCTATCCTTGTTTTTCTTGTGATTTTTTTGCCATGCTGTGATTCTTTGAGCACTTTGAGCACTCACGTCTTGATCACCTAAATATTCTACACTTAGAGGACTTTTATGTTGATTAAGTGATATTTTTGATCTCAAATGAATGCTAGAACCTATTTGATAATCACTCGAGGTGAAATCCTAGGCTACAGATCATTAAGGACATGATTTAGGCTATTTTTGGACCGTTTGAGCCTTTCAAGCCTACCATTGACATCATTTAATCACTAGTTACCTCGTTGAGCCTTATTAACCATTTTCTTTGTTACCCACATAATCAACCTAGCATTTGAATAATTTTATCCTACTTAGTCCCTCACTCATAAGCATGATTAGTTTGTCCAGGAAATTATTTGAAGGTAGTAGGCATTATGGGAGGATGGGTGGAGTTTTGAAGAACTTATCGAGGAAATATGTTTTCCTATCATTCAATCATGGGTGGAGTTTTGAGTATTGTTATCAAGGGATTATGTATTCATGTTTATTCATTGTCAAAAAAAAAACACAAAAAAAAAGAAAAAGAAAAAGAAAAAGAAAAAGAAAAAAATAAAAAAAAAAAGAAAAAGAAAAAAATAAAAAAATTTAAAAAAAAGAGAAAAAGAAACATCAAATAAATGTGAATGACAAAGGGAGTGCAACATAGGTTTGGGAGTGTATTTAAAAAGAAGAAATGATGTTCTTATGAGGTCCTAAGACAAATTGTGTGTTTATAGGTGAATTTTGAGCCACATTATATCCTTTATCTCACATTTTTACCTTAGCCACACATTACAAGCCGAATAAAGTCCTAATGATCTTTGATGATGCGATAGTCTACATAAGTGGAGAGTGGGTTTGAAAAATAGGCCTATGGAGTTCATAAATTTCACTAATCTAGAGATCTTTTAAACTAAGCTTGTTGACATAAACTAATCTGAGTGTAGGTACTTAAGTGCCAGAGGCATCACACACACACACTCAAGGAATTATGAGTATAGTAAACTTGGGATTTAAATTGATTTTTTTTCATGATCACAATGGTTAGAGTTTCCTTTGAGTCATAAACATTTTGCAATCTTTGACGCCAAGTATGATGAAAAATTAAATTGATGCTTGAACTATGTTGTGCGTTAGTGTTAGTCCCATCCTTTTGTCTTGTTCTTTGTTTTGTTGTTTTTTTTTTGTTCGTGTCTTTTGCTCGAGGACTAGCAAAATCTTAAGTTTAGGGGTATTTGATAAGTTAGTTTTAGGCTAATTAATTAGATGATTCTCACTTAATATTTTTGTTAGTTTTGAGCAATTTATAAGAATTTGATAGTGTTCTATGTTCTTTTGTAGGTTTTGAGGAAAAATAATGCATGATAGCAAAGTGCGGGACAAAACAGACCAAAAATAAGTACAAGTGGACTTGGGAACAAAATGGAGCCTAGACGCTAGCTTATGGGCGCCTAAGGGCTCTTGAAGATGAATTTTTAGGCAAAAAAACCCGAGAGCATAGCGCCTAGGCATCATTTTAGAAGCCAGAAACGCGTTTAGCGTTTAGCTAGGAGATGTGCAATTAACACTTTTCCATACAACCAATTAACACTTTTCCATACAACCAATTATATATATCGGTATTTTCTAAAAAAGAAAAACTAGATATATTAGTATATTTTCTAACATATATATATTTATACATTATTCTAAAAGCTTATAACTGTATATTGTGAAGTAAAAACTTATATTTGTGTATTGTCAAAAAAAAAATCTACAAATGTTATTACGCTCTTCACACACACATGTATGAGTACCATACTTTTATATTACACATCAATTACTTATTCCCACAGACATAAATTTAGTTTATCGAGTTTATCACCCGAATTTCTTCGCAATACTACTCAAGAAAGTTCTGAATTGTGTGATTATTGTTGTTGTTGTTGTTTACATGAGTAACGATCATTCTTTTTTCGTGGAGATAAGATCTTTAAATATATATGCCATCGAAATAATTCTCCGTAGAGTAGATCTTTAAAAAGAGAGAGTGGCTAATATACCCTTAAACATAGGGAGATGTTTGCGCTCAGGAGATGGATTTGACGGAACAGCAATTGAAGCCCTGCAAATGTGAATATGACCTATGACGTTTGTGACACTTACTTTTTTTTTTGGTTTGGTTTACTGATGTGGGAGGATGGGGGTTAGGGATTGCTTTTAATCTCACACTGTCGCTCTGTAATTTCCTCTCTTCTTTGCTGCTGTTTGTTATTTGCACTGCCAAGCAAGTTAAACTATACACTTTTAACAATTTGAGAGCGTTCCAATAAATTTACAAGCTCTAGATGTCTCTTACAAATGTTCTGATAAATTTGCAGGCTCTGGATATCTGTTGTTCCCCACCCCTTTTATTCAAAATTTTATGTATGTTCTTCACCTACATTTACTTGGTTCACCAGCCTGAATCCAGTTCTCACTCGTTCTTTTGTCTTGCCAAATATGTGTTTGGTGTTGGCATCACATAATGGACATGGCGTGGGCATCACAACAAAATTTTATTATGTTTTTTTGATAAAGTTTTTCTTTTTTTTTTTGGTTGGCCTGTTGACAGTGATTAGATTCTGCAAATGAGGAATTGGTTTCTACGGTGTTAACTCTTTTTTCTATTTTTTTTTTTTTTTTTTTTACATTGAAGCAGTGAAATGGAAGATTAAAATAGATTTCTGAATTGGTTTCTTTGATTTAAAAGGCTAGATAGAAAATCAAAAGTAAAGATGGAGAAGCATTTAGATCTTTCTATTCTGTTTTTATTTTTATTTTGATTCTTGTTATTATTAGTATGTTAATTTGTATAATCTAGTCATTTTTGTTTAATGATTTTATAATGTTATTATGTTGTAATAATTTAGCAGAAACAATTGTATTATGGTGGTATTTATTAGAAAAAAAATATAATTTGTTAGGTTTTGGGATAGAATCTAGCATGTTTTAGTACTGAATCTTGCAAGTCCAATTTTGCAACCTATCAGGTTACAATCTGACGCCCTGCGTCAGCTACTAGAGGCAGTTAATATTACTTTATTCCAAAGAAAATATGTTGAAATATGGTAGAATTGGAACCTCCCAGGTTAAATTGGCGAATAGAGGTAATTGTTGCTTTTTTATTTTAAAGAAAATATATTAGAATTTGGTAAGTTTAAACTTTAAAACCTACCAGATTACAAGCCAACACCCCACGCCGACAACTGGAGGCGATAGGTGCTTCTTTATTTCTAAGAAAATATCTTGAAATCTAGTTGGTTTCAACTTTGAAACTTACTAGGTTACAATTTGGCACAATGCGCTAACGATTAGAGATGGTTGGTGCTTCTTTGCTTAAAAAAAAAAAAATGTTAGAATCTGGTAGATTCTAACTTTAGAATCTATCAGGTTATAATTTGGCACTTCACGTCAACGATCAGGGACAGTTGGTGCTTCTTTATTTAAAGAAAATATGCCATAATATAGTAATTTCTAACTTTGGAACCTATCAGGTTATAATCTAGTACCATACGTTGGTGATCGAGGGTTGTTAGTGCTTCTTTATTTAAAAAAAAATGTCAGAATTTGGTAGATTCCAAATTTGAAAACTACCAAGTTACAATTTAACCCCTTGCGCTGGCGACTAGAGTAATCTACTACATGAGGGAGTACGAAGGGATGGTAATTTGGACTTTGAATAAATCACCTTTTTTAATTGAAAAAGGAATGGTAACTTGGACTTTTAATAAATCATATTGTTTTTTAAAGGGCAGTTTTGTAAAGAGTCTTTTAGGAGGACAATCTTAAAAAATACTCCTTAGGGGGCATTCTTTAAGTTGCCCATTTCAAAATGAAGAAGAAGATGATGATGAAGAGAAGAAGAAGAAGAAGAAATGAACAAAATATCATGGGAAAAATTATAAGAATGTATTCATATATTAAACAACAATCAAGGCAAAAAATAAAAATAAAAATATAAGAAAATGCACTAAATAGCATAAGTTACTAGGTGTTTAGTAAATAATAGCATAAGTTTTTTTTTTTTTTTTTTTTAAGTGAAGTATCTAGGATATCTAGGACCAATCTATCACTATTTTATAATTTATTAAAACCACAAAAAAAAAAAAAAAATCCCACTTTACACATATGATTTTTTTCTTTTTCTTTCCTTCTTCATTTATCTCCCTCCTCCCTTGCCCAATTAGGTCGCTATCTTGCTTGTAGATCCAAATTAGGGGTGTTTTGGAAATCCGTTAATTTGTGAAATATGCTCAATCTAATCCAATTTAAAAATTTTAGACTAGGTTGGGAAGATTTTTAGATTGGTAACATAACGGATTGAAAAAAATCTCAATCTAAAGGTTTTGGACTATATTATGGATTGAAGAATTCTCAATTCATCCAATCCATTAATCCAAAACCCATATGTATATATCTTATAATTTTTAAATTTTTTTTGAATTTTTAAGCACCGTGATGCATGAACAATACTTTATTTTGAGTTTTTCTTTTGTTTTTTTTTAAGAAGACTTGATTTTAATTTTTATTGAAGTTCATTTATCTTAATGATTGCTTGTAACAAATTTTGTTTTATTAAGTTATTTTAGATTAAGATTATTTGTTTTAATATTTGATGTTGAAAAAATTTCAATATTCTTATTTTTAAAGGTCATAGCTCAATCTATAAGAGTAATCGAAGGTTTCGGATCAGATTGTAGATTGTGATTTTTCTAATTTGAAGGTTTTGGATCAAATTATGGATTAGATTTTTCTCAATCCGAAGGGTTTAAATTGGATTATGGATTGACCTTAAATCTGTAAAATCCAATCTATGAACATCCTTAATCCTAATGACGTCAGTCATTGGAAGATAATGTCACCTCGGTGAGGAGCTTCAAAAAGCGAAGCCCTTATGACCAATAAGTGAACTTGCAATAGAGATCATGACATGGTTATAGATTCGCTAGAGTTTTCATTATTGACATTGTCGAAGCTCGTCTCCACCATTATTGGGAAACACAAACTATCTAACAATGCTAGATTAACTTTAGTTTGATAAAGTTGACTTCTGATTTTGAAAGACTATAGGTCTTTGGAGAAGATCGGTGGTTGTGGTGGCCGGGTGGAAGCATTGAAGTAGAAAATTCGACAAATGGTGGAGGAGTAGCTGGGGATACATAGAGAAGAGAGGGAGGAAGAAAAAAAAAAGAAAAAGAAAAGGCATTTTGAAACTCTTTGGTGAGTTTTGGTTGGTAAATATTTACCTATGAATACATAAGAGTCGTTTAGATTAATCGATGTAACTTTATGTATTTATCAGTTTATACATATATTTATCGATAAATATACTATTTACTAGTTGGTGACATTGTCAGAGTCATTTTGGTAAATCTGTGTAAATTTTAGTATGTACGTTGTAATATAGGTATTGCTAGCAGATGACGATGTTGGACGATGCCGAAATAGTTCCAATAAATCTATGTAAATACAAGTACTTACATATAAATATGATATTTATCAACAAGTGAACATATCAAATTTGTTGAAGTAAATTTGTTTAAATATGTGTATTTATTGATTCATAACATCATTGGAGTCGTTCTGGTAAATTCATATAAATATATATATTTACTAGTATATACGGTAGTTATGGTTTCCTACGATGTTGTTGGTATCAGTGATGTTTGATGATATTGCTAATAAATATGTGTTTTTATTGGCTAACGTTGGTGAGGGGTGAGGAGGAGGTGGAAAAGGGTATTTTTGCTTTTTTGAAATTATTGTAAACCTAATTTTTTATGATATGTTATTTACTAATCTTTTTGAAAAACTAAGCTATCATTTACTAATCTAATTATGCTATTTGCCTCCCCTTAAAAAAAACAAACATTCCCTCTTTCTTTTTTATTTAGAAAATTATGTATTGATTTTTTTTTTTACTTGTTGTTGCACTTGTGCAATATCTTTTCTCTTTCTTATAACAAACGTTGATTGCAACATCGATTAGAAAAGATTGTTTAAAGATAATAGATTTTACACTGATTAATTGACCTCGATTTCTTTAGGGCAAAATCAAATATTTAACCAACAAAGTATTGTTTGACCGGTTCTCGTCTAAGGCATGTTAACGCAAGTTTTGTAATCCTATAAATCTTTCTAAACCTCTCCAACTTGAGTGTACGAAAAACGACATTGCAAAAGCATAACTAATGGTAATTTAGGTTTAATGGTTTATATTTATGTGCTAAGATAATTAGAGTAGACTAACTCTATGTTTAATGGTTTATATTCATGAGCTAATATAGTTAGAAAAGACTAATTCTATATATCCACGGGTAGGGCATTAATATTAAACCATGTTTTGCATTCAATCACTAAGAGCGCTCAACACCAGTCGTACAAGTTTGTGGCGAATTTCACTCGCCGGCATTGTATATAGGATCTAGGAGCTTTAGAGCTTCTTTGCGTACAAATTTTATTTAATTGCGTAATATTATACTAGACCCATAGTTCTTGCTCTCGAGTACTCCATCTCTCCCACCTTGTGTTCTAATCACAAAAGGCTTAAAGCTCATAAGTCATTCCCACTTTAAGCATGCGCTTGTGAGGAATAGCAAATACTTTGTCAGTCTGCCTCAAATTCTTCTTCAAGAAATTGTAAGCATAATCAATCAAGATTCTCTTCACTATTCCAGCCTCTTTGCAAGCCACCACTTCGTTTTTGCCGATCAAGTGAACAACGCCGGTGTGCAACGCTCGGTCGAGTGCCTCAATCTCCATGTCCAACATCTCATTTAGCTTCTGATCATGATCATCATGATGATTATCTTCTTCTATTTGATTTTCATCTTCATAATTAGTAGTCTCATTATCCTTATTAATATTACGGTTGAACTCTTCTCTTGATTCTTCGCCATTTTCGACGGCATGATCCAATTTGACAGCTCCATTCCGATCCATATTATTGTTCACATGGAACATCCAAAAGTCATACTTCATGAACTCCTTCAACTTCTCGACCAACAAATTCTCGAACAGCTCATGCTCGTGCTCGTGACGAACGTCGTTGTAGCCATATCTCACCACGCACCGAAATACATTCATTTCTCTAGGCTTGACTCGGCGAAAAAGAAAGCGCTCCTCCAGAGGAACCTTGCTTATGGGCAAGGACTTAATGGATATGAAAACAAGGACGCAATGCAAAGCAGGGACATTTGACACATAAGCAAGGTTCCTCTGGAGGAGCGCTTTCTAAATTTAGTACCATAGGCATTCCCAATGTTGGTGGTGCTCCTGTTAGGTCCATTCAAATAAGCATGTGCACCGTTGACAATGGTGTAGTACAAGACACCTTCTACGAGTCCATTCTAGGTTAATTATTTAGATTTCTCCTAAAAAAAAGCATTAACGCTCATTAATTGTACACTTTTTTTTTAACTTAACTTGGTGTTGAAAAAAATTCTAATGTAACAAATAATACAGACACTTTGTATTGGCCAATGTTTGTGATGGCCGTATTACCTTCAGTCATAGCCAGTCAAGCCATGATTTCCGGAGGTTTCTCCATAATCCAACAGTCCCTCGCATTAGGGTGCTTTCCTCGCGTGAAGATTGTGCACACATCAAAAAAATACGAAGGACAAGTTTACATTCCCGAAGCCAACTATCTTCTTATGATAGCCTGTGTAGCAGTTACTTTAGCTTTCAGGAGCACCACCAACATTGGGAATGCCTATGGTACTAAATTTAGAATACAACATCAATTTTGCATATTTATTCTTAGACCAATATCATATATAATCTTATTCTTAATAATCACCCTCACCAAATTTTAATCCTTAAATAATCACAATTTAACTAACTTCGGAAGTGACTAGGACACTATGACAGATTATTAAACAAAATAATACCTGTTTTTTTAAATTATGATCTATATTGTTCTAGCATCAATTGCCCAATAAATCACCACATCTAATCGAACCTAACCAATCCCTATTAAAATGTTGCTCCTAACAACAATTGGACCATTAAATAACATAATATGATATCATTAGCGAGACATTAAAAAAATAAAGAAAGAGAACCTCAGTTATATTCCAGTTTTTTCCCCTCTTGACGTAGTCTAGCTAGCAACTGACAACAAATATTTTAATTTTAGTACCATAGGCATTCCCAATGTTGGTGGTGCTCCTGAAAGCTAAAGTAACTGCTACACAGGCTAGCATAAGAAGATTGTTGGCTTCGGGAATGTAAACTTGTCCTTCGTATTTTTTTGATGTGTGCACAATCTTCACGCGAGGAAAGCACCCTAATGCGAGGGACTGTTGGATTATGGAGAAACCTCCGAAAATCATGGCTTGACTGGCTATGACTGAAGGTAATACGGCCATCACAAACATTGGCCAATACAAAGTGTCTGTATTATTTGTTACATTAGAATTTTTTTCAACACCAAGTTAAGTTAAAAAAAAAGTGTACAATTAATGAGCGTTAATGCTTTTTTTTTAGGAGAAATCTAAATAATTAACCTGGAAAGGACTCGTAGAAGTTGTCTTGTACTACACCATTGTGCTTGCGAAGAAAAGAGGCTTGTCCTGTGTATGCCATTATAAGAGCCGGGTATGTCACGGTGCACATGCTTATTTGAATGGACCTAACAGTGAAGTGCCCCACATCAGCAAATAGAGCTTCAGTTCCTGTAATATTTGCAAGGAGAAATTAATATATTAATACTTGCATGCTAATTTTTTTAAAGTCTTAATAGATAAATTAATATATAAAAAATTTATGCTAGGAGATCTAGAAGTAAAATTTCGAAACCTGTGATGGTTAGTACGACACCACCAAGAGAAATCCAAGCTTCTTTTTTGTTCCCATTGAAATAATCCACGATGTATTTTGGATTTATGGCTTTGATAACCGTTGGATCAAATTTGACAAAATTGTAGATTACAATCCCAGCAATAAGTGCAAACCATACACAAATTATTGGAGCAAAAGTATGTCCTACTTTGTCAGTTTCAAATCTTTGGACCATAAACAGGAACACCAAGATCACTACTGATATCCAAACAATCATATCTGTTAAATACAAAAAAAAAAAAAGTATCTTCATGTAAGTAAGTTTAAAAACAAACACATATCGACGATATCCTAGTTTAAAATTTATTTCATCTAATTATCATTTATAATTATTGTGCCTTTAAACAGATAAAGGTTCCAATCATTGCAAAATGCTAACATCACATAAGAATATCTTTTGTCAAATTGCTGAAAGAGATAATGACATCATATATTGCAAACCTTCTGTCATTTTAGATGTAGCTTGCTTGATACCTCCAACGGCCGACAAAACTGCCAGCAAAATAAGAAGAGTCAAAATTTTCGTATTCCTTTGTGACATCTTACCAAAAGACTAGTAATATCAATAATTTTGCAAATAATGGGCATGTTAAAAACAAAACACACGAAAAAACACTATAAAAAGTAATCGTGTCCTTGTTGCAGAGAATTAGGACTTATTATGTGTGGAAAAAATACCGTAGAGTACACATAGCTGACAAACTTGTAATACAAGGAGTTAAAACTCCATCGCCGATGACCATGGAAGTGCCGGCATAGTGGCAAAAAAGAGAAAGTACTTGGCACATTTACTCTTCTCTAGCTTAGACTTGATCTTTGATGCTCTCTTTAGACTGTTACGAGGCAACTCAAGCTGGATATTGGAGACCTCTCTGTCCTCTGCTTCCTCGCTCGGGGTCAGTCCAACTTTTGCGTATCGGCATATGAGAGAATATAGAGCAAATGTCCCACCTAATTAAGAGAATTCCACGTTAAAAAAGATTGTTAGAGTATTGTTTATTCTGTTCTTTTAGAGCCTCATCATGATTAGGAAAACAATGTTGTTAGCAAAACGTACTAGAGAAGATGTATTTGAGATGCATTTCTAACTTTGTTTAATGTGCCAGAATCAATTATCTTTTTAATTAAAACTTTTCAAAAAAAGGTCCTCTGTGATTAATTTTTAGCTAGATTGTCAAACTCAATCCTTCAAAAAGTGTCTCTCAACATTCGAACATTTCACCATAGACCGCTTACAGTAGTAATTTGTTAGGCTGCCCCACTCAATAATCTATTATGTTATTTTAATTAGCTGACTAACCTGTTTTTTCATGAGAATTTAAAGATGAGTATGACTACGTACATATATAGTGAAAGTTTGCATTATTGTGGGTGGCTATCATAATTGTCATATTAATTAGAAAATATATATATACATATATATAATATAATAGAGTGGGAAATGAGAACTTATAAGAGAAGTCATCCAACTAGATTGCAAAAAGGTCAACGAGATTAATAACATCCCGAAACTCAGGAAGAAATATAACTTTGGACTTAATTTGTTTTTCGTCGTACGTTATACTTCATAAATATCTCTGCAGACTGCAGACGCAGGCCAACTGATCTTGCAGATCACTTGTTCTTTTTCTTTTTTTTTTTTTTTTTTGCCCGCTAAGCTTGACTTTTTTAACATTGGAAAAGGTAGAAAGTCGCATAAAATCACGAAAGTGATATTTCCCCTGAAAAAGCAGTTGCAGCTTATACTGAAATTTCTTTTTTTTTTTTAAAAAAAAAAGAGAAAGAAAAGTCTTTGATGAGAAATATGTCACCCTACCTTCATTAAATGTGGTAGCAGTTAAAGATAAACAAAAGATATTAAAATATACTCTAAATCAAGTATTAGATTAATAAATACAAAACCTGACATTACTCTAAAAAAAGACCACTCAACAATTAAATCCTTTGTCACAAACTGCAGTGGTCCGACACAACCAGGCTCCCGGGTGGTATTGAAATTTTCTATATATACCTACTGATACTGATTATATGACAACTTGAGATAGATAATATTGCTTAGAACTACTTGTTCTTTTAATCAAGGATTAATCTGTAAGAATTTACCAGATGATTATTTATACTAACAATTAATAAGATTAATTTAATGTACTTCTATACTAACAATTAATAAGATTAATTTAATGTACTGCAACAAGTTTGTGTTAATTCTTGGATTACTTTTCGTGAGTACTAAATTAAGATAAGTTTGGCAAGGCTAAGTTAATTTCTTCTTTTTGTTTGTTTGGTTTTTAAGGTATCTACTGAAGATAATATATATTAGAATAACAAGACAAATAAAAAGTGAAAAAAAAAAGACTTTTTTTAAAAGAAAAACTTTTAATTTTGAAAGTTAGCGGCAACTCTAAGACCACTCAGTTCTATATTCAAACAAGCATCAAGAAAAATTGGAACAAGCTAGCATGTGACTTCTAAGAATAAAGGCTTGTTTGTTACATAGATTTGGACTAAAATTAAGATTATTTATCTTAGTATGTGACAACCTTGGATTGGATGATTATCCAAAGACCCCAAAATAGTCGGTGGATTGATAATCCCCAAGACACATAGAATTTTTAATCCCATCAACCCAGATTGTAATATTTCTACAATCTCACAATCAACCTCACTCCAAGCACATGACTGAGATAGCTGCCGGCCACCAGCTCCACCACTAAGCACCCGTCGAAGGTGCCAACCCCCCTAAAACATCACACATAATAACACAACATAAACATTGACATCCTCCAAAAATGTTATTAAGCATCCTACAGATTAGATTCCAGATTACTAATTACTGTTCTTTCTTTCACTCTCCTCTCTTTCTCTCTCGTCTATTTCTCTCCCTCTGGCTTTGTGGTATCCGATTGCCTGTCGTTTTGTCTTTTCTGGGTCATGATAGAAAAGAGAAATAGGAGGTAACCGAAAGCTGGAGAAGAAGAATTACCGTGGAGGAAGCGAGAGATGTTAAAGACGCCTCTGAATCTAAGCTCCCAAGTACTGGGTTTCTTTCCTTTGTTTGGGCATAACTTGCTCACGGTTTTGCTCTTCCAATTGGACAAATAACCTCTTCTTTTTTTTTTTAACTGAAAAGCAAATTTTTTTACAAAAAAATTGTTTCAATTTTATTTCAAAAAAAAATTATAGTAAAAAAAAAACCTCCATAAAATAAAAAAAGCTAAAGTTATTTTTTTTATCTAAAAGCTTATTTTTTAATAAAAAAATTATTTGACGAAAATAACTTTTTCTCGTAGCCATTTATCAGAATCCTTCTTTTTCGCTCTCTCAGGTACTGCTCTCTTTTCTCTGTCTATTCTCTTAATCCACGCTATAATTTTGTCTTTTGTCTTTTTATTTGTTTATTGGTTTTGGAAGAATAAAGATAGAATGTGACTTCTAGGAAAAAAGGTACAAATGTGGTCCCATCATGATTTTTATGTACTAAATACTATAATAAATTCTTTTTGTTTTTTAGAAAATACTATAATAAATTTTATGAGGGAAAAAAAAGTAAATAAAAAAAAAAATTTTACGGCGGGGGGCTTTCGTCGGAGGGACATCGATTGTGGTAGTAGAATTTAAATCAGAGATTTCATATTGTACAGAGCTGGCTTAAAACCATAAAAAAATATTTATATTATGTTTTTGGCTTGATTTTATAAACATTGTTGGATACAAATATGAGCAAGGTCGATGATAGCTCCGGTGGTGGGTGCTCCACCATAGAATTTCCCCACTAAAAAAAAGTAAAAAAATTCAGAACTTACGTCATATATCTAGTGCAACCGTACAACATGAAATTGATCTATGCACTTAAATAAATTAAACATAAATGTAAGTATATTAAAAAAAAGGAAAGCGATTGGGATGATACCATCTCCATTATCGTTGGCTCGTAAGACGATGAAAACGTACTTGATCAAAGTGATGAGAGTGAGGGTGTAAACGATCAAAGAAAGAACACCCAATATGTCATCATTATGCTTGATGCCATTGGTGAAAGTGCTAGCATACACATATAAAGGTGACGTTCCAATGTCACCGTACACGATTCCAATGCTCTGAAATGCCTGGTGCAATATCACCTTCCACTCCCTGGAATCCTATATCAACACAGTAATACAAATTAACACACATTTATATATTGATTAAATCACTAAAATATTTACGTACATTGATACTAATAACAACATTGATGATTTTTTTTATAATAATTTCATAAAGAGTTAGAGCAAAAAAAGAAAAAGCATAAAAGGGAATGCATGCCTTGGAACCCTGGCCATGGTCGCCGGACTCGATGTCTAGGGAGTCGCAACGTTGGAGGTTATGACCGGACACTTCTTCAGGCCTCTCCTCTAGGGATGAGTCTTGAGCTGAACTTTTGCTCGCAGGCATTTTATGTTCTGACCAGAAAAAAAGGAGGGGAGGGAGGGCGGCGAGACAACTGAAATATTAATATAGCTAGATGAAGGCTTATATAAAGGCCAAGGACATGAAAAAGTGCAATATTTAATGTTTTACATAGGCTTTTTTTTTCCTTATTTTCTAGCGCGTGATTTGTAACTATGTTGCGAGCAAGAGAAACTTTCTTGGAACGACTTCCAAAATTTCTCAAAGAGAGACGAAATTAATCGGCAAACAAATGATTCTAATCTTAACAGAGCTTTTATTTATAAGCACACAAAACGCGCAAGCTTTCATACATAACAACTGTGGGACAAAGGACATTATAATATGATATTAATTACGTACTTAAATGCTGGTACTTGTAATTTATATACAACTACAAACACGAGTGAAAGCAGTGTTCCCAGCGCATAAGAAATTTCCGTCCAAGAACCTGCAGTTTTTTTTTCCTCAAAAAAATCACCTTTTGTTTTTTTATATTTTTTTTTGCAATAAATTCTTTTCTTGGCTTGCTTGTTGTCTACTCAAATAAGTTTTTTGCTATTTGCAACGATCTGGTAGTCTCATTTTTGGAAAGTGATACAAAACGTCATATGGGTCAGTAATGTTATCTTGATTTTTTTTAAATAAATGTTATCTTGGATGGGTTGCTTAATATGCGCAAATTACTATTTCTTCTCAAAATACATAAATAAAGAAATAAATCAATGCGTGATGGGGTCTTTTCCCTCAAAAAGATCCACGACGCGTATTTGAAACGAAAACGTAGCGATATATATGGTATAATTCTTCAGAAAAAGATTACGTGAAAATTTTCTAAAAATTATATATATTGGAATAAAAATTTACTCAAACAACTAATAAATAATATTCTCAGTTTATCTACATAAAAAATGTCGTCATATATTTACTGCTTGATCTAAACAATTAGAAAGGCATTTTTTTTTTTACCCTTCAGAGGAATTACGAAAGGAATTTTTTTTATGACTAATTTAGTAAAGGCGTTTTGCATTTAGATAGGAGATGTGCAATTAACACTTTTCCATACAACCAATTATATATATCAGTTTTTTTCTAAAAAAGAAAAACTATATATATTAGTATATTTTCTAACATGTGTATATATATATATATATATTTATACATTATTCTAAAAACTTATATTTGTATATTGTGAAGGAAAAACTTATATTTGTGTACTGTCAAAAAAAATCTACAAATTTTATTACGCTCTTCACACACACACACATATACATATATATATATATATATATATATATATGACTACCATAATTTTATATTGCACATCAATTACTTACTTCCACAGACATAAATTTAGTTTATCGAGTTTATCACCCGAATTTTTTTTTAGGGTATCACCCGAATTTCTTCGCAATGACAGTCAAGAAAGTTCTGAATTGTGTGATTATTATATTATTATTGTTGTTGTTGTTGTCATTTACATGATTAACGAACGTTCTTGGTTGAGGAGATAAGATCTTTAAATATATATTCCATCCAATTAATTCTCCGTAGAGTAGATTACATACCATATCTTTCGTTGGTTTTCTTCTCTATAATATAGAGGTTAAGTTAGGAAGGTTTTTAATTGGATTATAGATTGAAGTATTCTCAATATATCAATCTGTCAATCCAAAACCCATATGTATATGTCTTATAATTTTTAATTTTTTTGAAGTTTTAAGCACTACTTTGAGTTTTTCTTTTATTTTTTTTTAAGAAACCTTGATTTTTATTTTTATTGAAGCTAGTTTATCATAATGATTGTTTGTAATAAATTTTGTTTTATTAAGTTATTCTTTGTTATAGATTATTTATTTTAATTTTTGATGTTGAAAAAAATTGGCCTTTAATATTCTTATTTTTAAAGGTCATAGCCCAATTTGTAAGACCAATCGAAGGTTTTGAATCAAATTATAGATTGAGATTTTTCAGCTTCGAAGGTTTTAGATCGGATTATGGATTGAGTTTTTCTCAATCCAAAGGGTTTGGATCAGATTATGAATTAATCTTAAATCTATAAAATCCAATCCATGAACATCCTTAATCCCAATGACATTCGTTGTTGGTAGACAATGTCACCTTGGCGAGGAGCTTCTAAGAGCAAAGGCCTTGTAACGAATAAGCGAACTTGCAACCAAGATCATGACATGGCTATAGATTCGCTAAAGTTTTCATAATTGACACCATCGATAAAAATCTAGATGTTACCATTGCCAGAGAGGAAGGGAATATCAGTTTTTCAAAATTAATTGTAGTAAATAGCAGGTTTTAAAAATATTTGTAGTAAATATTAACTTTATGATGAAAATAGTTTATTTACCCCTTTATTTATAGTGTAAATAATTCTTATTTATGTAATAAATAAATTTATAGTACAAATAATGTATTTAACCTCTTGTTTACAATGTAAATATTTCTTACTTACGTAGTGAATAAATTATTTACATTGTAAATATGATATATACTGTAAATATATTCAAAACCTCATATTTACCTTAGTGAAAAAACAATCTCCACATTAGCGAATAAGCTGCCAAGTCCCAATTTTAAAATTCTTTATCAAGCCTCTCCTCCAAGATGCCTTCAGGGTCAACCATGATTTGCAACACCAAACAAAATCAAGCCATGCTTGAACTTTAAAACAAGCACCAACTCGGCCACCAAAGTTGTTGTGATCTATGTATAGAAAACAAACTCATGATCTACTCACGAGCACTAGGATCCATGTCTGCAACTAACATGGTGCGTTGATCAAATCTACTAATCACGTATGGTGAAATAGGTCCAACACACCACAGACCATAACCTTTCACCCTAAAGTCAAACCACAGGATAACAAATGTCCTACACTCTAGTCTGAAGTTTTTAGGCCTATAAAAAATAAGATTTGTGCTTGTGAAAACCATGGAGTAATTATTAAAAAAAAAAAGAACAAAAAAAGATCTGAAATTTTATGAACAATGCGGGATGGAATTTGCTGATTCTTGAATACAAAAATATCAAATGAGCTACGTCAAATTGGCATACCAAGTAACCCTTTTGGGGATTTTACTAAAAAATAAATAATAAAATAAAATAGGAAACATGTTTGAAGAACAAATTACCTTTTCCGTTCTCTTTTTTCTTCGTTTTCTTTCTATACGATGATAATAGAGATATGCTTCACATTACACAGGTTATTAAATGCGACGAGGCCAAGAAAACAAGGCTTAAAATTTTGGCAGTTAGTGGAAATTGTATTACTTTGATAGGTTTAAAAACGTACATAAATTAACCATATTGGGGAAATTTTGTCGCGTTGAAAATTACTGCAAACAAATAGAGAATATTTTTTGCAACAAATGAAATTGGTCAAAGATTCTAAATTAATTAATGAAATTCGATCAAGGGAGGGAAATTAAGATCTTACCATCGCCGTTGTCATTGGCTTTTAATACGATGAAGACATATTTGACCAAAGGGATCAAAGTGAGTGTGTAAAAGATCAAAAAAAGAACTCTTAAAATGTCATCGTCATGCTTGATTCCATCTGTGAAAGTGCTAGCGTACACTTATAAGCTGATGTGCCAATGTCAACATAAACTATTCCAATGCTTTGGAATGCTAGATGTAAAATTACCGACCAATCAGTATAAGCCTGTTTAGATCAACGCAAGAAGTTACATTCCAATTATACGCATAATTTCACCTCAAAAAAATACCAAAATTTCTAATTTCTCATAAGATTACAAGTCCCTAATTGCAAAATCATATATTAACACTGAACTATAAAATTTTTATAAAATCATATATCTACTCTACTACTTATATCTAAGTAATCATGCCCAAATGATTATTCACACAAACATATACGGACAATGCTAAAGCTAAAATTAAACCCTAAATAATTTACACAAACACATAGATAAATACATGTAGAAAGTAATTCATACAAACACACATACACAATACGTGGTTTGACTTTTATGATATGTAGCTTGAACAAAATTCCCACCACCCAAAACTTTCAAAACCCAATTTCCGAGTATACCCAAAATCTCTCCCACAAAAGCAACCAAGACCAAAAAATGCATTGCTAAGAATAAAAGGAGTAACAAAGGCAAGCTTCTAATAAAAAAATAAAAGGAATAATAAAAGCAAGCTTCTAACAAAGAAATTACCAACAAAATGAGCTTTAAAACGACCAAAAAGAAACTTACTTGGAATGAGCTCCCAAATTTCTCAAAGAGAGAGGAAACTAATTGGCAAACAAATTTCTCTAATTTTAAAAGAGCTTTTATTTATAAGCATACAAAACACACAAGCTTTCATACACACTACAAAAAAAAAAAAAAAAACTACATTTAACGACATATTATTTACGACATATAGTTTTTGAATGTCATTGAAAAGTATATACAACGACATCTCCAACAAATATGTCATTAATGACATTTGAAACAATAGTTAATGACATCTATATAGATGCCGTATTAAAGGTCTTCTTTTAATGACAATAGTTTAGTGTCGTTAAATTATTTAACAACAAGTGAGAGATGTCGTCAAGGCCTTAGAGATTCTACGACACCCCTTATAGACGACATCTTGACCAATATCGTTTATAAGGGTTGTCATAGAATCTCCAAGGCCTTAACGACATCTCTTACTTGTTGTTAAACAATTTAACGATACTAAATTATTGTCGTTAAAAGAAGAGCTCTAATACGATATCTAGATAGATGTCGTTGATTATTGTTTCAAATGTTGTTAATAACATCTTTGTTGGAGATGTCGTCGTTTGTATTTTTTAACGACATTCAAAAACTATAAGTTGTAAATAATATGTCATTAATTATAGTTTTTTTTGTAGTGACATAACAACTGTGGGACAAATGATGTTGTATATAATGTTCACATAAGACAAAAGGCATTGTCGTTAACGTATGTAGGGTAACTAAAGAGCCAAAAAAACAATCTCCACGTTAGCGAATTAGCTGCCAAGTCCAAATTTTGAAATTCTTTATCAACCCTCTCCTCCAAGATGCCTTCAGGGGTTAACCATGATTTGCAACACCAAACAAAATCAAGCCATGCTTGAACTTCAAAATAAGCACCAACTCGGCCATCAAAGTTGTTGCGATCCATGCACATAAAACAAACTTATAATCTACTCACGAACACTAGGATCTATGTCGGCAACTAACATGGTGCTCTGATAAAATCTACTAATCATCACATATAGTGAAATAGGTCCAACACACCACAAACCATAACCTTTCACCCTAAAGTCAAACCATGAGATTACAAATGTCCTACGCTCAAGTCTACCATGATTCACTTGAGTATCCTTAGGAGAGCCATATATTGTCTAATTCATCAGTTTCAAATTTTTGAACCATAAATAAAAATACCAAGATGGCTATTGATATTCAAACAATCATATATGTACCACAAAGAAACTAATATTATAAACTATTAACATCAACAAATTCTAAGTCCTTTAATATTCATGATCTACAAAAAAAGAAAAAAATTTTGACCCCTAATGTTGTGTAAGGCAAGAGGAAAAAAAACTTAATTAGCTAATCTCTGAATTTTTTTCCATGACAAATGCAAGCTTCAGCAGTTTAACTGCTATGAAGAAAAAAAAGGGCCTACAAATCATGTTAAGTGGGTCACCTTGGGATGACTAATATCTCTTATGGGCATGAAATCTGTCTTCATCAAGATATACACGTATTGATAGTTACATTTTTACTTTTCGCAGGGAAATTGGGAATATTTGGAGGATTGCTGGGGACCAAATTCCAAGGTTAGGTTGTTGGACTAAGATACATAAATTGTGATGTGATAGGTCACATGTGGTGGGAATATTTTTGTCGTGTTGAAAATTACTGAAGACAAATAGAAAATATTTTTTGCAACAAATGAAATTGGTCAAAGAGTCTAAACTAATTAATGAAATTTGATCTTACCATCACCGTTGTCATTGGCTTTTAAGACGACAAAGACATATTTGAGCAAAGGGATCAAAGTGAGTGTGCAAAAGATAAAAAAAAAAAGAAGTCCCAAAATGTCATCGTCATGCTTTGATTCCATCTGTGAAAGTGCTAGCGTACACATATAAATAAAGAAAACAAATGAATTACTATGTTAATGCGTAAGCTCATAAGACCTAGTCATAAGATCAAAGACCAAGGCGCTTACTTTTGCTCCTTCGTGGCATGGGCCCATTTTCTGAGTTCACAAGACTTAGTCAAGTCGTTCACATTATCCCACCCACTAAGGGCCCCTCGATCTACATCCTCTCTCAAAATCCAAAACAATGTCCATTATTTGGATTAGGCGCAGCCAAAAGAAAAATTAAAAATAAAAAATAGGAAATAAAAAACAACATAGAATTGGAGGTTTCTTCCATAAGTAATAAAACAATAATCTAAATAGGTATCTGATTTTCAATGTAGAAAAAAGACTTCTGTCACACTGCGGCACAAACATCTTAACTCCTTTGCATAGGGTGATAAATCGAAAAGCTATAAAATTAGGCTCCATACATCTTAATATTCTCAAATATTTTTCCCAAAGCTTATGCAAATATGACATAGAGTATTACTCTTTGGATTCCGAGAATGCCTTTGCCTCTGTCTCTGCATAATAGCTTAAATTAAACCAAAAGTGGTAGCCACATCAGGGGCAACCTTCTGAATACAAGCATCACCACTGGCATAAAGCATGTGCATTAGAATTTCTGGATAAAACAAAGACTATAAATACCATAAAAACTCAATGTCGTAAAAACTCAATGACAAAGATTGAAAGTAATTCATTTGACAGAAGGAAAAAAAAAACAAAACAACAAAGAAGGGACCACAGGTGTTAAAAGGCAACGAGCAAATGTGGTCAAGATGGTCCAGCCCTTTGGCGATGATTGAGCGCAAGACTATCCCTGATGGAGTGATTAATGGTGTGGTAGATTGGTCCCCTTGTGCTATTGGCTTATACTTTGTCTGGTTTCTTCTTGCTATTGTTTGTTCCTGTAATTAGTTTTCTGGTTTTTGGTGTGTTTTCGGCTTCTCGTTTTTGGTGTTTGGTTCTCCTTGCCTCAAGGTTTTGTCATGGTTTAGGCCGGAGGTATCCTTTGAATAGAAAATAGAAAATAATAGAGAGAGAAAAATACGACATAGTCTTTCTCTTAAATAAACTAAGTATTTAAAGAGTTTATAAGAGTAATTCTAATTTAATTTAAATATTGAAAAACTAAATATTAAAAAATAGAAAACTAAATAACAAAAAACTAACTAAATAATAACAAAGATGAAGAATCTAAGTTCATAATAATTATAAAATTGAAACTAATAAAGACAATTTATTTAATATTAGCTTCGTTACTCTGTTTGTTGCTCACTTTGCTCTTTGGTGAATGAAATTCATTTTAGCAAAAAGAAAAAAAAAAGAAAATAAAAAATAAAAAGAAATCAGTTGGAATTAGCAAAATCATCCCAATCGGTGAAAAGGCAAGAAAAGTAAAAAGAAAAAGCTGTGCCATGTTTTGAAATCAGAGAGATAGAAATGAGCCCAAATCTGAGGAAAAAAAAAAGAAATTTGTAATATATAGACTGATAGTTCATCAAGAGTTTGCAATAGACTGATGGATCTTTAAGGATATTGGTTTTTTTTGGATGCTTTTAAAATGATAACAACCTTCATTAATTAAGACTGTTGGTAGCTTGTCTTGTATTATATTGTGTTGTAATAATACAATATGATGTCATCAAAGGGTCAAAATATTTTTTTTTTCAAAATTAAAAAGTCAAAATGTAATGAGATCAATATAATTTTTAAAAATCATAGGATCAAAATGAAAAATTTTAAAAATTAAAAGATCAAAATGTAAGTTTATGAAAATATAAAATTGTATTATGACTCCTCAATTTTTAAAAAATTATAGGTTCTGACGTGACCTGGTATTTCCCTGCTCCCAATACCAATCTTGACTTGAACCACGTGTACTTTATGGCCATTAATTTCACAACCCAACATTTTTAAGGTTCCATTGAACATCATCAGTAGTTCACCACGGTTTTAAGCACTACCAAAGATGTTCTAGAGAAATTAAGATAAATAACACTAAAGGTCTTTAAAATTTTAACATTATGATAATTTGGTACATGAATTAATTTAATGGTTAAAATAGTCGATGGACTTTTAACATTGTGACAGTCCTTAAATTAATATAAATGCTAAAATAGTGATGGTTGATGCGGTGGTATTGCAATGGCACAATGCCGCAGTGTGGCTAGTCGGATGAGATAACTGGTGGGACAACTACAAGGTGGTTTTGTTGTGAAGAAAGTACAATGAGAGGATGACACAATGTCGATGCTGTGGAGAGAAGTGCTGCAGAGTGAAGACCGTCATGATGTTTTCTAGTTAAATTTTAATAATGACTAACATATATGACTGATTTTGTTATTAAAAATTTATTTAGTGACTATTTTAGTTTATTAAATTAGTTCAAGGACTAAAATATCATAATATTAAAAGTAGACAATTTTAATCTAATAAATTAATTTACAGACCAAATTGTCACAATGTTAAAAATTTTAGGCTTTTAAAATATTAACCCAAGAAATTAATGCTTAGGATCGAATGTAGTACTTTTGTGCATTAAAAAGAAAAGAAAATACAACAAAAATACGATTTGTAGTTCTTCTATTTCATTTTATCTGACATTTGCATATGTAGAAGGGTTCCAAATATAGCTTCAAATTCAATAATAATAATAATCCTTTCAAAAAATGAATAATAATAGTAACACAAAACCATTAGCACTTGTCAACAAATATCATATCCGCTATGAAAGTGACTAAAAAAAGACATATTCCATGGACCTTACATCACCTAGTTTCCTCACTATACCATCATGCATCTTAATTCTGATGGTACTAATAACAACAACCTTGCATGGGGAGTTGTTTCCCATCAAAATAGAGCCATTAAGAATCGTCTCATATGTTAAAAACTAGTCTTGGTTGGGACACATATGAAACATAGATGCAGAGTGAAGAATCCAATCCTCCAAGGGTTTGGAATCACCATAAAAAATTACCAAAAGCTCACCATCAAAAACTTCTTCAATGATACTAGCCTTATCGGCATTCAGTTTCTTCCCCTTTTGATTATCAGCCCTCTTGTTTTTATGTTGCAACTTATAATACATAGTTTTAATATGCCCTTTCTTCTTGCAATAGTTATAGTACTTCTCCTTATTTCTAGATTTAGGCCTACCTCTATTCTTAGTCTTAGAACTTTTCTCTTGGGTTCTACCTCTAACAACTAGACCATCTTCTCGTGTTTCGGATCTAATCACTAACTGCTTTATCTTTTCTTTAGAAAATAAAGCCTCATAAACCTCATCTAGGGTAAGAGTGTTCTGACTATACAAGATAGTATCCCTAAATGTGGCATTCGATAAAAGCAAAGAACATAATAAAATTAACTTAAGGTCTTCTTCATCATACTTAACTTCCACAGCCTCCAAATCAGAGACAACCTCCTTAAACATAGTTAAGTGATCCTCAAGAGACGTACCTTCAGACAATCAATGAGAGTATAGATGCTGCTTTAGATGACTTTTGCTAGTCAGACTCTTGGTCGTGCATAATTGCTCCAACTTGAGCCATAAAGCAGTAGCGGTCTTCTCCTTTAGTACATCCTGCAAATCTGATTTGACAGATGAAGGTGTATTTGAGACAGAGCCTTTCTGTCCTTACGCTCTTTTTTCTCCTTTGTTCATGATGAGGGCATCTTATCAAAACCCAATAGCGCAACATCAAGGTCCATTTGCGCTAGAACGGCCCACATCTTTACTTGCCATAGAGAAAATCTTGTTGTGCGATCTAGCAACATAATATCGAATTTCATGGTTATATTACCAATCAAAGCCAAAGCTCTGATACCACTTGATAGAAATTAAAGCAATAAGCAATACGAAAGAGAGAGACAAATGCACATAAGATTTCTAATGAGGGTGAAAAAACCACAAGCAAAGGAGAAGTAATCTACTAATCAAAAAACAGATATTACAACGGTGTTTAGAGCGCTCAAATATAGAAATTCACTTACTCAATCACTCACAAACTCATAAGATTGAGTTCTCTGTATCACACTCAATACTATGATCTTTATGATATCTGTATTTTATGACTACTGTAAACAATAGAGAATAACAAGTATATATATATATATGTGTGTGTGTGTGTAGACTCAAACCCTAACTCAAAATAACCCAAAAAACACGTAAAAATGTGGAATCTATATTCGGGCCGAGTTGTAATGCCGCGACCCTTGTTCACCAAATTGCAACGCCGCGGTATTGCTTTCAAGCACCGCGGTCCTGTCTTTCTGCCAAAGGTGGTTTTGGGTCACCACAGTAACATTTACAAACTGATATATAAAACAGTGCAAAGAATAACTAAATACCTGATTAACAAATTGATTTTTAAACTTTTTCTGGATATAACTTCTTTTCAGAGTGGATAGCATACGATACTTGAGCATCCATTCCTGTACAAGGCGACATACAGATTCTAAGAAACTGAACAACTATACTGATATAATCATAGTTTTTTTTTATTTTTTTTATTTTTTTATTTTATTTTTTATTTTTTTGCTTCCTCTTCTAGGAATTACTTAGTACTAAACTAGAACTGGCATTTCCTTTGGATTGTTGAAAAACTTAATGCATTGCAAATCGAGGAATCAGAATAAAATTGTTGTAATTTCAACCTTAATTTTTTTTTCAAGCCAGAACTATATGAACAAGGTGAAACAGCACGTTTCTATATATAGTAAAATGTTGGTTATTGAGTTGTAATACTTCTTACTTTCTGTCATGTGATCAACGTTGATACATTAATTCTAGTTTCTATGCAGAACTCTCTCTTTTTCCCCCTTTTTTTTTCTAATAATGTTTCTATGCATCACGTTAGCATTTCAAGGAACTCATGCATTCTTACCCATGCTGAAATAGTCCCAGATTCCTCCTCGATAAGTATGGTAGTCTTCCTAAAAAAGGACAACATGACAATTTATAATAAGAGTGCAAAGCAATGTTACATTTAAGAAGCAACAGTGTTACCAAACTTTTAAAAAATTGGTACTAGTTCTATGTCAACATTTATCATTTCAATTCTTATCGTCTTAATATTTATCTTGTTTTCTTTTGTCAATTGAAGTCCTTAAAAGAACTCGGATGGATATACCTAACCATCTCTTTTACCAGCTAACAAGACATAGAAAGGAATGTTGATAGAAATGGTTTGTGGAAATTAGAAAGGCTTTTACGTCATGCTACACTATGGTAGTGAAGCAATAACACATTCCATATTGAAAGCATCTGTTTGGGAGACGCGATGGAAAGCATGCAATGAATGGGGCAGTTCAATTCTAGCACTAGGATTCAAAAGCTAGCATCTTCAAGCATTTGCCTTCAAAGAGGTCGGTTTTCTTAACCCCAAAAATGTTCTTTGAAATGTTTGTTTATATATATATATATATAAATATTTCATGAGGTAATTTTTTTATCTTTTGGCTAGGCATTGTTGAATTCGTGTGACAAACATGTTAGAGTTTTAAGATTTTATATTCTTAATCAGTGTCTACTTCTTACAGTTCTGGGATTCGATGAAAATGATTTTTAAGCATTTGTTTTCATTTTTTAAAATTTAACATCCTAAGCTTTCCAACAAGCTATCATGAATCAAAATCAGAGTTGTATTCAATTCCCTTTCAATTTTCAAATTTTTGGTTAAAAACTAAGAAATCTACCAATAGTATACAACAGTTTTGTGAAATATAAAATGAAAGAAAAATAATTGTTATTATCCAAATATAATAAAATTTAATTTGGAGATTTATATAGATGTGTAGTATATTTTATTAAAAATTTAGATTTAAATACACTATTTTTATACTTTTAGAGAATCTATGCTACATGTTGTTTCTTACAATTCTTAAACTACCCTCAAATGTGATGATTTGTTTGGTTATGTCATGAGTTGTGTTTAATGCTAGAAAAATTTATAAATGCTCATTTATAAGTCTAATTATTGGTTGCAAAATTTTAGCTTTGCGAAAATACTAGAAATAAAGTAAAAAACAAACCTTAGAAAGTACATTGTTCATTATTTTAGCAATTTTTGGCAACGTTTTTGTAAAAATTAGAATATTAGAAAAAATACTTAGAGTGATCCAAACATAATGAAAATAAATTTGGTGCCATATATGGATGTTAAAGATGTTATGCTAAAATTTCATATCAATTAAAATTTTGTATGATTTTAGAAAATTCCTTGATTTTTTACTACCGTAGGTTGTTTGTGTAGATTGTTTTTGTGATTTCTAAAGTATAGATAAAATATCTATAATAGCTCAAACTTGATGAAATTAGATCTGGTAGTGTATTTAGATTCTAGTATATTTTGTAAAAATTTCAAAACAATTAGAATTTTAATGATTTTGATAAAATTTGTTTATTTCTTACTACCTATGCTATTTTTCCAACAACAATGTTATGAACTTAAAAACATAAAATAATAGCTTATAGTGATCTGATAAGTTAGTTTTAGGCTAATTAATTAGATGATTCTCACTTAATATTTTTGTTAGTTTTGAGCGATTTATAAGAATTTAATAGTGTTTTATGTTCTTTTATAGGTTTTGAAGGAAAACGATGCATAATGACAAAGCGCATGGCAAAGCAGACCAAAAATTGAGCAAAAGTGAACTCGGGATGAAATGGAGCCTAGACGCCAACTATTGGGCGCCTAGGCGCTGCTACAGATGAAGTTTCACACAAAAAACCCGAGAGCATAGCGCCTAGGCGCCACAATTTGGACGCCTAGGCGCCATTTAGGAGACCAGCATAGCGCCTAGGCACTATAATCCTGGCGCCTAGGCGCTACTTCGAAGCCTAGGCTCCGTATTTATGGCGCCTAGGCGCCAGTTCAGAAAAGCATCCATGGGCAAGTATAGCGCCTAGGAGCTACAATTATGGCGCCTAGGCACCGTAATGAAGTCTAGGCACCAGAAAATTGAGCCTAGGCGCCATTGAGATCCTAGTTCAAATTTCAGTGTAATTTCATTCTAAAATTATCCTTTCAAACCCTAGCCTATAAATAGAACATTATAGAGGGTTGGAACACGAATTCTAATAGGAAAAAACTACAGACAAGAGGGAAGAACTCATTGCTTTGGAGAAGAAGAACGGTGCAACCCGGAGACGGAAACCATCTTCGCATCCAAACAGAGTTCTTTTCTTTCACTCATCATGTTTAAGAGATTATTTAGGATTGTTTTTAGTTTCATTAGGAACTAATTTTCTCTATTCTAGGGCTACGATGTAGCCGGATTATGAATGTTCACTTTTGTTTAATTTAATTCAATTCGATGTTTATTCATTATTTATGCTGAGTATTTAATCTAATCTTAATGCTTGTAAAAGTTTGCGCACCTTTTGCATGATATGTGATTTAATTTGAGGCTGAGAAGCGATGATTAAATTAGGCCATGATTGAATGCCATGAGATCATCATAGGATAGAGATATCTATGAGACTTGTGTAACACTATGAATTTCTTGTTCTTAATGAATCTCGGTAAGTTTAGAGTTTCCACAGAGATGTAGGAAATTTGCTAACTAAGATAAATTATTAATGCTTGAGAAAGATTAATGACTACCTAAGAGAAATTCGTTATCAGCATAGGAGTAAAAATCAGTTGATTAAGTTAGATAATTTGAGTAGGATTAATTTAGGTGAAATCGGATGCCCTAGTCTTTTATTGTTTAGATTTTCATTTGTCTTTTTTTTTTTGTTTTGTTATTTTTCTATTTTATATTTGATTGTTCAAATAATTTTAGAGTTAACTAATTTTGGTACTTAGCTATATTAATACAATCTTCATGGGAACGATATTTTACTCACTCTTTATTACTTGTTAACGATACGTGCACTTGCGTTAGAAAATCCACAACAAGTTTTTGGCGCCGTTGCCGGGGATTGTTGTTTAATTTAGTTAATATCGATACCAATTAGCTCTAGGATTACTTTGAACATTTTTTTTATTTGTTTCATTTCGTTTTTATTTGTTCTAGTTTTTTTTTTTCTTTTAGGTTATTTGTTTCTCAGGGAACTTCATGATGTTTCATCAGAATATCCTTGCAAGTTTTGCCCAACAACATATGGAACCATTTTATGTTGCTTGGGAGCGATTTAAAGATATGCTTGAGCGGTATCCACATCGCAACTTGCCAAAGTGGGCACTTCTCCAAATTTTTATTGAATGATTGCATTTTGAAGCTAGGGATTGGGTGGAAAAAGGCGTAGTTTTTTACTGTCATTCTTTCTTTTTAAGAACT
Organism: Artocarpus heterophyllus; assembly: GCA_025403435.1. Lineage (NCBI taxonomy): Eukaryota > Viridiplantae > Streptophyta > Magnoliopsida > Rosales > Moraceae > Artocarpus > Artocarpus heterophyllus. The sequence continues at coordinate 15,947,852 of CM046354.1, read as the reverse complement.
GTTGATGAAGCTTACTACTTATTGGAGGATATGGCAGCCTTTAATCATCATTGGCATTTGAATTCTTCAATGCATAATTTCTGTTGGGAGAGGCACCAAAATCTTTCATGGAATATCCACCCCAACATGATGGAACAATCCTGTAGACAATATCAAGAAGAGAAGACACCTTTGGAAGTTGCTTTAGATAGTCTAAAGGCCACTCTTGAGGGAAGTCATGAAGTCTCCAACTCTAGGCGATATCTTGATGAACAAATCCATTTAAAGAGCACAATTTTAGATAGTCATCTAGAGGAGGAAGTTGCAACATTAAATCCTTTTAGTGACCATGAAATGATAAAGGATGTGGTTTTGTTTGATGATGATTGTATGAAACCTCAGGAATTTAAGCCTCTAGAGGAAATAGAACCTCGGGATGAAGAACAAGAACCCTTTGAAGTTGTGTTAGCTCAACCATTTGCTGAGTTGGGATCTTGCTCAATAAACAACGATGTACACTTGCTAAATCAAGAGGAGTCTATCCAAAACTTTGACTTTTATGAAGACCAAATCACAAGCATGCTAATAGATAGCCAAAAGGAAAATGAAGAGCAAATAGAAGGGTCATTAGAGGAATTCCTACATGAGGAGAAGCCGCGAGGGTCGTTGGAAGATATAGAAGCACATAAGACTATTGATTTGAGCTCATCAATGGTTTCAACATATAAGACACTAACCGATTCCTGTTGGCTATGTTCATCACCACCATCACATCTCACCATGTTCAAGCTCGAGCCATTAATGAAGTTCCCATCAAAAGCACATCATTTGAAGACATCTGTTGTTGGTGCAACATGCGAATCACTTCTAAATCTTGCCAAGTTTGAGCATCTATAACCAAGACCCATATGTGGTGTCGTTTGACACTAACTATGGGCGAAAGTCGCTCTTTGACAAGTGCTTCTTTGAGAGTCAGGCTGATGACTATAAAACAAGCGCTTCTTGGGAGGCAACCCAAGCTCTCTATCCTTTTCAATTTTAGTTTTCATAATATTATTTAGTTTATTAGTTGTTTCTTTTATTTTTAGTCTTTTTTGCTACTTAATCATTATGTAAGTCTTGTTTGTGGTGATTCCAGGTTTTCGGGGGACATCAAGGTGCTCAGCTTGCTAAAAAAAAAAATCAAAAACTGAAACTATATTGGCAACCTAGCACAGATGATGAAATGGCCATGCATCTGAACATGAACTTGGACAATTTTTCCACAGTCTCTGCTTTCAATGAAGAGAATGAGGATGAGGAGGAATAGGCTGCCGCAACCTTCAGTTTAGGGAGTGTTCTTTTCTTTCTTATTTTTGTTTTCTTTAGACATTGAGGACAATATATTGTTCAAGTTTTGGGGTGGTGCATTGCCTTACGTTTTTTTTTTTTTTTTTTTTGTGTCAATTAGTCATTATGGTTTAATTAGGTTTTAGTTTAGGTTTTTTCTTTGTTTCTTCTTTGCATTTGATAGTAATTAGGATAGTAAAGTTGTGTCGTTTGAGCACTGTTTAACTTGAATCATAGGAGGCCAATGATAAGACGATGGTTGAAATTGAATATGGCTTTTAGGGGATAATAATTATTGTTGGTCTATCTTTGGTTTTCTTGTGATTTGTTTGTCATACTGTGATTCTTTAAGCACTTTGAGCACTCACGCCTTGATCACCTAAATATTCTACACGTAGAGGACTTTTATGTTGATTAAGTGATATTTTTGATCTCAAATGAACTCTAGAACCTATTTGATAATCAGTCGAGGCGAAATCCTAGGCTACACATCATTAAGGACATGATTTAGGCTATTTTTGGACCGTTTGAGCCTTTCAAGCCTACCATTGACATCATTTAATCACTAGTTACCTCGTTGAGCCTTATTAACCATTTTCTTTGTTGCCCACATAATCAACCTAGCCTTTGAATAATTTTATCCTGCTTAGTCCCTCACTCATAAGCATGATTAGTTTGTCCAGGAAATTATTTGAAGGTAGTAGGCATTATGGGAGGATGGGTTGAGTTTTGAAGAACTTATCAAAGAAATAAGTTTTCCTATCATTCAATCATGGGTGGAGTTTTGAGTATTGTTATCAAGGGATTATGTATTTATTCATTGTAAAAAAAAAACACACACAAAAAAAGAAAAAAAAAGACAAAGAAAAAAAGAAAAAAATTTAAAAAAAGAAAAAGAAACATCAAATAAATGTGAATGTCAAAGGGAGTGCAACATAAGTTTGGGGGTATACTTAAAAAGAAGAAATGATGTTCTTATGAGGTCCTAAGGCAAATTGTGTGTTTATGGGTGAATTTTGAGCCACATTATATCCTTTATCTCACATTTTTACCTTAGCCACACATTACAAGCCGAATAAAGTCCTAATGATCTTTGATGTTGCGATAGTCTACATTAGTGGAGAGTGGGTTTGAAAAATAGGCCTATGGAGTTCACAAATTTCACTAATCTAGAGATCTTTCAAAATAAGCTTGTTGACATAAACTAATCCGAGTGTAGGTACATAAGTGCTACAGGCATCACACACACACACACTCAAGGAATTATGAGTATGGTAAACCTAAGATTTAAATTGATTTTTTTTACATGATCACAATGGTTAGAATTTCCTTTGAGTCATGAACTTTTTGCAATCTTTGAGGCCAAGTATGATGAAAAATTAAATTGATGCTCGAACTATGTCGTGCGTTAGTGTCAGTCCTGTCCTTTTGTCTTGTTCTTTGTTCTTCTTTTTTTTTTGTGTCTTTTGCTCGAGGACTAGCAAAATCTTAAGTTTGGGGGTATTTGATAAGTTAGTTTTAGGCTAATTAATTAGATGATTCTCACTTAATATTTTTGTTAGTTTTGAGCGATTTATAAGAATTTAATAGTATTTTATGTTCTTTTATAGGTTTTGAAGAAAAACGATGCATAATGGCAAAGCGCAAGGCAAAGTAGACTGAAAATTGAGCAAAAGTGAACTCGGGATGAAATGGAGCCTAGACGCCAACTATTGGGCACCTAAGCGCTGCTACAGATAAAGTTTCACACAAAAAACCCGAGAGCATAGCGCCTAGGCGCTACAATTTGAACGCCTAGGCGCCATTTAGGAGGCCAGCATAGCGCCTAGGCGCTATAATCCTGGCACCTAGGTGCTACTTCGAAGCCTAGGCGCAGTATTCATGGTGCCTAGGCGCCAGTTTAGAAAAGCATCCACAGGCAAGTATAGCGCCTAGGCGCTACAATTATGGTGCCTAGGCGCCGTAATGAAGCCTAGGCGTTAGAAAATCGAGCCTAGGCGTCATTGCGATCCCAGTTCAAATTTCAGTGTAATTTTGTTTCAAAATTACCCTTTCAAACCCTAGCCTATAAATAGAACATTATAGAGGGTTGGAATACGAATTCTAAGAGGGAAAAACTACAGACAAGAGGGAAGAACTCATTGCTTTGGAGAAGAAGAATGGTGCAACCCAGAGACGAAAATCATCTTCGTATCCAAACACAGTTCTTTTCCTGCACTCATCATGTTTAAGATATTATTTAGGATTGTTTTTAGTTTCATTAGGAACTAATTTTCTCTATTCTAGGGCTACGATGTAGCTGGATTATGAATGTTCACTTTTGTTTAATTTAATTCAATTCGATGTTTATTCATTATCTATACTGAGTATTTAATCTAATCTTAATGCTTGTAAAAGTTTGTGCACCTTTTGCATAATATGTGATTTAATTTGAGGCTGAGAAGTGATGATTAAATTAGGCCATGATTGAATGCCATAAGATCATCATAGGATAGAGATATCTATGAGACTTATGTAACACTATGAATTTCTTGTTCTTAATGAATCTCGGTAAGTTTAGAGTTTCCACAGAGATGTAGGAAATTTGCTAACTAAGATAAATTATTAATGCTTGAGAAAGATTAATAACTACCTAAGAGAAATTCATTATCGGCATAGGAGTAAACATCAGTTGATTAAGTTAGATAATTTGAGTAGGATTAATTTAGGTGAAATCGGATGCCCTAGTCTTTTATTGTTTAGATTTTCATTTATCTTTTTTTTGTTTTGTTATTTTTCTATTTTATATTTGATTGTTCAAATAATTTTAGAGTTAACTAATTTCGATACTTAGCTAGATTAACACAATCTTCGTGGGAATGATACTCTACTCACTCTTTATTACTTGTTAACGATACGTGCACTTGCGTTAGAAAATCCACAACATGATCCAAATGTGATGAAATTAAATTCAATAATATTTGTAGATGTTTATAATACTTGGTAAAAATTTTAGATTGGTTTGAATTTTGTGCAAATTTTAAAAATTCATAGTGATTTGCATTATGTGATAATTGAGCCATGAAATATTTTATTTTTAATTTCATTTATTGAAGTACTGATGACAGTAAGTTGTAAGGCTATATTAAAGAGACTATTTGGAGAAAAAATTCTCTTGGAATAGTAGTATCCTCAGTCATTTCATAAGATTTCCTTGATGATTAAATAAAGCCTTAAATAGAGTTTGGATTTTATGAAACTCTTAGTATCTCTTTGTCATCTAAAGAAATATTTCTTTCTCATTATTTTTTGGCGAAACCCCAAACCTTGATATGCGATGTTATATACATGTTCAATAATTTGAGAAATTTTTTTGGGGTGATTTTCGGATGGTTTTATGGTTATGAAACTCTAAGGAGAATATAAGTGTATAGACTTCGTAGAAAATTTGGTGATTAATGGTATATTGATGTCTTTAAGATTTGGAATTTATTCTAAACCTTATTTTTCCAACTTGAAGGAGACCTCTTAGTTGACATTTGAGTCATTTGAATTGTTCAAATGAAACAATTCAAATGGAACTCCGGTAGCTTAAGTTATTCAAATTGATTCAGTAGGAGTTTAAAAGTCAATTTCGTTTGAACAATGCCTACTTAACCAAAATTTCGGTTTTGAATGAATATAATTTTTCTAGAAAATTGATTGAACATTTGGAGACTATATGATAAGCTATAATTATCGTAGTAAATTGCGAGGATGCAATTCCTATAAGTTATAGGGATTGTAAGGCCTGAAACTTTAAAACTAATTTATTGTTACAAGTAAATAAAAAAATTAATAATTATTGAATTATAATCATGAGCTTCCTATTATTGATATTTTGTTGTGATTATTATCACTAATATTATTATGACCATTATTGGCTAATAAATTTCATAAAGTGTTTCAATTGCACTGTGAAGGTACAAGCCTCGACTATAAAGCATGGTGTGCTAGCATATAATTATTGTGATTTGTTAGTAAATTGTTTATTTGGTGATTAATTGGAAATTTTTTTTAGCTACTTGGATGTTTTGTTTTAATTTTTTGAAATTTTAAGAATTTTTTTTGAATTTTTTTAGGAATTACTTTGAATTTTCAAGTTTAGCCAAAAATACATACATATATATAGTGTGTCATAAATATTTTGTTTTAATCATGAGCATCCTTAATTTTCATAAAGAAAATAAATTTATAATTTTTTGAAAAGTTTTAAAATTTTTCATTTTGACCTCTTAACTTTTGAAAAATTACACTTTTGCCCTAAATTTTTGAAAATTTTGCAAAATAATTGTTTCAACAAACCCATGTCCCCACATGCTTTCCATCCCTATTTTCAGCTAATGTCTCCCACTAATACCCCAAATGATTAACTTATCCTAATTATCCTCCTAAAAGAGCATTAGAATAACTCTCACCTACCCTTTCTTTTCTTCCATAACTTTTCTCCCACCCACCCTCTCTTCTTCCACGAAAACACCAAAATTATGTAGAGAACTTCAGAAAAACTCCAACCACCTTCCCTTGAGAGAAACCGAAGAGAAACCAAGAGAAACCTACAAGAACTCTTTGAGAAAATCCATCCAAATATCAATTCTAGTACTAGGATTCAAGAGCTAGCGACTTCAAGCATTTGTCGTCAAAGAGATAGTTTTCTTAACCCTTAAAATATTCTTTGAAATGCTTGTTTATATATATTTGAATATTTCATGAGGTAAATATTTTGATCTTTTGGATAGATGTTGTTGAATTTGTGTAACGAACATGTTAGAGTTTTTAGATTTTAGTTCTCGAGTAGTATCTATTTCTTACATTTATGGGATTTGATGAAAATGCTTTTTAAGGATTTGTTTTTATTTTTGAAAATTTGACATCCTAGGCTTTCCAACAAGCTATCATCAGTCTAAATTGGAGTTGTATTCAATTCTCTATGAATTTCCAAATTTTTGATTAAAAACTAAGAAATCTGTCACTAGTATACAATAGTTTTGTGAAATGTAAAATGAAAGAAAAATAATTATTGTTATTCAAATGGAATAAAATTTAATCTAGAGATTTATATAGATACTTAGTAAATTGAATAAAAAATTTTGAATTCAAATACACTATTTTCGATATTTTTAGAGAATCTATGCTAAATGTTAATTCTTACAATTCTTAAACTACCCTCAAATGTGATGATTTGTTTGCTTATGTTATGAGTGGTGTTTAGTAGTAAAAAAAATTATAAATGCTCATTTACATGTCTAATTATTTCTTGCAAAATTTTAGCTTTGTGAAAATACTAGAAATAAAGTAAAAAAAAAAAACCTTAGAAAATACACTGCTCATTGTTTCAGTATTTTTCCATCAACGTTTTTATAAAAGTTGGAATATTAGAAATATACTTAGAGTGATCCAAAAATAATGGAAATGAATCTAGCTATATATGGATGTTAAAGATGTTATGCTAAAATTTTAGATCAATTAAAATTTTAAATGATTTTAGAAAATTTCTTGATTGTTGACTACCTGTAAGTTATTTACAGTGGCAAATTGTTTGTGACTTCTAAAGTATAGGAAAAATATCTATAATAGCTCCAACTTGATGAAGTTAAATCTAGTAGTATATTTAGATGTCTAATATTTCTTGTAAAAATCTCAAAGTAATTAGAATTTTGATGATTTATATAAAATTCGTTTATTGCTAGCTACCTGTGTTATTTTTCTAGCAGCAATGTTATGAATTAAAAAACAGGAAATAAAAGCTATATTGATTCAAATGTGATGAAATTAAATTTAGCGATATTTATAGATATTTATAATACTTGGTAGATTGGTTTGAATTTCGTGTGAATTTTAAAAATTCATGGAAATTGGCCGTCTGTGTTTTATTTTCTAGAAACCATAGTGTATTTGAAAATATAAAAATAGTACTTAAAATTATCAAAAAGTAATAAAATTTTATCTAGTGACATGTATGGATATTACAAATATTGCATAAAAATTTTAGAGTCATTGTAATTTTATGTAATTTTAAAAAGTTCGTTAATTGATGGCTACCAGTGAAAAATGTGTGAACCTATCCAAGTTTTGATTTTTTTTTTTTTAAGTGTTGTGTTTGCAATTTCACTATATGATTGTTCCACTAGAATTGTGATATCTTTAAATCATTTTAACGATGATTTTTAAGACTAAGTAGCAAATTAATAATATTAGGAATTAAAGCACACCATCACTCCACGAAGAGGCCGACCTTTCCACACTTGCTATATCGAATAATTTATAAGTTAAATGCTCACCTATAACATGGAATGTTATTATATATGTTTTTTTTTTTTATGTTTTGGATATTTGAAGCATGATTTATCTTCTACATATTTCTAAGGATTTTGGATATTTGAGAAATGATATTTTATATGATTGTTTTGAAAACACATGATATTATTGCGAAAGTTAAATTTGAATACATTAAATTTTCACATGGCTTAGTATTGTGGTTTTTAAGGCGCCAGGCATAGGGTGACTAATAGCCCCTATTTTATTTTTTGAGAAATTAGTTCCTGCAGGATGATTAGTACCCTTATATTATTATTCAGGAAATTAGTTCCCGCAGGATGATTAGTGTCCTTATATAATTGTGCCCACAAAATAATAATAATAATAAAGGCCACATTAAAGCCCAGGCTTGAATTATATTGTACTATAAAAAAATACTTTCATGCACTCATAAAACTTTAATTAATTATTTTGTGGGCTAAAGGCTTTACTTACTGAGTTTATCGCTCATATTATTAAGTTATGTGTATTCAAACGCTGAGTGAGGACGTGATTGTGGCTGCTTTGGAATCGTGTGTGAATATAGCCCAACTTGTGTGTTATTTGTTTTAAGTTATCATCGTGTGTTTACAAATTAAAAAAATTTCGGAACTTGAGACTTGGAAGAAAAAAAAATTGTTTTATTGGTATTGTTGTCGAAACTTAAGAATTGTTATGCATTTAATATTCCAAGATAACTTCTACATAATTAATAATGTTGAATTATTCTCCTTTGAAAAAGTTGAATCATTTTATTTTGAAGTTTAAATTGTTTTTCAAAGAAAAAAATCGCAAATTTTATTAATTTTATTTTTGTACTTTAAAATACTTGGAAGTCACGATCGGGTCATGACAACAAACTTTCGAAAGTATAGATTTGTTGTAGGATACTTGGTTCCTGAAAACATTTCAGTCACAGAGTAAAAATGTTCCAACTTCTCACATCTCTTTCACTGATATCCAATCATGGTCAAAAGGAAGAGTCTTATATGCAGACTCACGTTGTTTAAGTCGAATGAAGACATCTTTGTACAACAATGCTATAGAAAGCATAAAATATGTGTTGTTCCACCTAGTAGCACAGTCAGGTTCTTACTTTTAAGTATATGGAACCTTCAGTTGGCGGACGGCCTCTTCAAACTTTTCAACTCTCTTTGGCGTTGCAGTCCAGAAAGCAACACTATCACGGATAGCTTCCACGCCACCATCAATTGCACTTAAACCAGCCTTCACAATTAAATTGAGAATATGCGGACAACATCGCTTATGAAAGAGCTCACCATCGAATATCAATGAACTAGAAGTCAACTTATCAGAAATCAGATTAATCATAGCATCATTAGTGCCACAATTGTCCACGGTCATTGTTGATATCTTTCTATCAATATTCCAGTCCAATAAGCAAGACATCATGTGGGCATGGAACATAAATGAACCTACCAAATACAAAATAGAATAATTATTAAATATAATATCTTAAAATAAAGCAAGAAAAAGGAATAAAAACATCACATTAAAATTGTTATATGATAATTCGACTCAATAAAATCCAAGAGTCATCAATAAAATGCGCTGTCAAAGTCATATAACCTCTCGTTTGGTTAGAAGCAGTCCATAAATCGTAATTATTGCAATTCTTCCCTTATTCCCCTCAACAGTTGTTGTGTCTTAGACTTTTGCACTTCATAGATCCCCATGATATCTTTTTTTATGGTGTTTCTAGAGACATGATTGAACAAATGGCTGCAAAGAGCTAATAAACTTCCTAAAACAACGTTAAACCATCGAAAGAGAGTATTCATGAAGGATGATCATGTTGGCCAGTTGCTTTCTTGATTGGTCTTGATCAAATGGGTATGTCCCAATTGACATTTTCCCCTCTTTCGAAATGTTGGAGTCAAGAAATGACTGTCTTATGTTTCTATTTTTCCTTAGTGGACATGTCTTGAAATGCTCGTGTAGATGCTTTGACTCACTCCTATTAGAACCTGACAACTTTTTTTTTTCACAGTAATTGCAAATTGCCTCCTTTTGACCATTAATATTCTTCTTTTTAAGGCGGTTCCAAACCACAGGTGTCAATCTCTTTTTCTTACTATCGTCAGGTATATGAACAGTATCTTGTTCAGTGTCTCCCTCTGCTGGAGTGTCAATTTTTGTAGAGTCTCTATCAGTTAAATCATGAACCTTAATTGGCAAGTGCGTTAATCCAACCTCTGCCACGAGAACAGAAAAACCATAATTTTCTTTTCTTCAAAAAAACACTCTAGAAGAAAAGAATTGAATTGTAACTCAAACCTACAAACTAAACAAGGGCATTATTTTTACTGGCTTGTTTTTGACCAATTTCGCCAGAACAGACCAAATATTGTACATTCAGTTGAACAAATAAGTATAGATGTTGGAAGTATAGCATAAACTGAAAAAAAAACATGAGCTACTTTTGTGTCATGGAATAGATGATTCTCACAATTTTCAAAGCTCCTCACAAATAAAAAGCACAATAAATAAAAAATGTTGAGAACAATACGGTAAGAAAACTACCATTCTATGTGATGTGCTGCATTGCCAGCAAGGACACCACCAATTAAAGTACCTTTTCTTTTATTTATTTTTTACCTCAATTAATTACTCAAAGCTCATATGTCATGCCAACTTTTACCATCCTCTTGTGGGGAATATCAAACGCTGTGTCATGATTCCGCCTCAAGTTCCTCTTCAAGAAATTATAAGCATAATTAATCAATACCCTTTTTCAAAACCAGCTCCTCGACCAGCAATCACTTCGCTTTCTCCCATCAAGTGGACAATACCAGATCTCCATGCCTCCTCCATTGCTTCAATCTCTCTTCCCACCATCACCTCATCATCATGTCGTTTTCTCTCATCTTCCTGATTCTCCACGCTAACGCTATCCTCAGTTTCAATCCCTTCATGATCAGCCAATCGTCCCTCATTTTCCTTCTCACGACTCAACCAAAAATCCGTCCTTATGAACTCCTTCAATCTGTCGATCAACATTGTCTGAAAGGGTTCCTTCCCCTTCCGAAAATCGGTATACCCGTACCTTGCAACACACCGAAATCTTGCTAATAGGCAAGGACCTAACGGAGACGAAGACAAGCACCGAGTGCAATGCAGGCACATTCCCCACATAATGCTTGAAGATTGGAGGAATTCCCTGAACAAGCTCAGAGTAAAACAGGCCAAACCCAGGTATGCGACAAAGTTTCGGGCTGTTTGCAATCTCCTTCACCTCTACAGGAGAAATCTTGTTAGAAAGTTCGTAATTGTACTTTTTCCTGTACACGTCGTTCCAAACGAGCATGATCGTCACTAGTACGACCCCAACCACGAGGGGAAGATACCCTCCTTGGTCTATTTTGTAGAGGACTGCGCTCAGGTAAACAAGTTCCATGGCGCCAATGATGAGGACGTACAAAATTATGTAAATGATGTGAGTTTTCCATATCATTACCATGACTAGTACCAAGAAGCATGTTGTGATCACCATTACCATCACCACTGCTAGTCCTGTGAATACATGACAATGAATTGATAATTTTCCATAGTGAAACAGCAATCTCAAATGTCATCTTTTGTTTTTGTCAGCCATCATTAATTCACATGCCAACTACAGAGTCACAAAATTTTATGATGTGACAAATGATAAGTAATTGAAAACTAATACTTGGCCAAAACAATAAAGTTCGTTTAACTAATCAAAAAAGTCCCGCGTATTTATTCTATAATTACAAAATTCTACATTATGATTTTTGACAATTGACTAGTAGAAAAATAGTGGCGAGAAAAGTTTATATGTAATATTTTTCATAAAAATATTGGGTTCAACACAACACATTAATAAAAAATTGAACCCTACAACATATAACTTATAATGGGGTTTAATTTCATTTATTGTGGTACTTAGCACTATTGTGCTCCCAAGCATTTTTTTATAATTAGTGGTAGGCCTAAGAAGTGGGCCCATCCTAGTTTAGATCTATATTTTTTGAGCCAGGCCGAGTTAGAAAAAGGTTTTTTAGTCCATAATAAGTTATATCCCAGGCTAATGTTGAGGTTTCTTGGCCAACAAAAGTATAAGCTAGCTTAGGTTAATATTTTTTGGCCCATGGACTATTTTCACCTAGGCCGAGCAAGTATAGTGCTAAGCTATGTCTGCCCAAACTTCTAACCTACTAAGGCCAACTTTTTTTCATTAAATAATTACAAAATTAAAATATTTAATTAGTTCTTCAATATGATTTTATTCTGATAATTTTTCTTGAGAAATTTATTTTTGTTCAATAATTTTAATCAAATTTAAAGGTTTTTTTTAATCTTATAATTAAAAACTTCATTATTACATATAGTCATATAGACCAATTGAGCTTCCCTAACTTGGTCTATGATAAGTTGGACTCTCCTAAGCCCACAAGCCAGTTTGACATTTTGACTTGGTCTGACCTATACATGGATTGTAAGCTAGGGTAGGCCTTGTGTACTTTCTAACAGAGTCGTTTGAACAAACAAGAGAAGAGAGCAAGAGAGAGAGACGAAATGAAATTAATACGTACCATAGGCATTTCCAAGCAGCACAGCGTCCTTGAAACCTAAAGTTACAGCCACACAAGCCAACATGAGAAAGTAGTTGATTTCAGGAACATAAACTTGACCTGTGTAATTGGCTGAGGTATGAACGATCTTCACTCTGAGGGAAACACCCCAAAGCCAAGGATTGTTGGACTATAGAAAAGTTCCCGAAATCAAGGATTGACTGGCTATGATGGATGACAACACAGCCAGTATAAACATTGGCCAGTACAAAGGGCCTGCAAAATAAAACCGTCCTTCACATTTAATACAAAGGTTGTAACCAACTTAAAATGCAAAGAGTCTTAGGTGCGTAAGGATTTTCACCTGGAGTGGACTTGAAGAAAGTGTCAGCAACATCATCAGCATGCTTACGAAGAAAAGCGGTTTGTCCAGCATAGGCTAAGATAATAACTGGATATGCTACAACGCAAGCGCTGAGTCTAATGGACCTCACAGTGAAGTGTCCCACATCAGCAAATAGAGCTTCAGCTCCTGCAAAGTTTATTAAAAATATATATTGCAAACGGGTTATAAACTATACAATTGCTTCTCTAGTAGTATTGAGGATGAATTAGAATTTGGAACACCAAGGGAAATCCAAGCGTCTTTTTTGTTCCTGATAAAGTAGTCCACTATGTATTTTGGATATATAGCTTTGATAACGGAAGGGTCGAACTTCAAGAAATTATAGAGCCCAATGCCAGCAAGCAATGCAAACCAGAGACAAAGTATTGGAGCACAACTGTAGCCCATTTTGTCAGTTCCAAATCTTTGAAACATAAATAAAGCAATCAAGATGACCACTGATATTCAAACAATCTTATCAGTCAACCAAAAATAAATAAATAAAGCAATTAACATTTATGAATGCTGGTAAGATTATAGCATACAACATTTTTTTATGTTAATTCAACTTTGATAACTTGTATCATAGTTGGCGTGGCTTCCTTGATACCTCCAACAGCCGACAAAACTAAGAACAGATTAGACCAAAAAGTGATTTCAGAATCTAATTTATGTAACAAATTGTAAACAGACAATGACAGAACTCAATGAGAGAAGGAAATTTTATAAATACCAGAGATGCAAGGAGTGAAAATGCCATCCCCAATCAACATGGAAGTACCAACGATCGTGACAAACAATAGCAAATGCTTGACGAAGTTGCTCTTCTCTAGCTTAGCTTTAATACATGTTGCCCTCTTAAGGCGGTTAGACGGTAACTCAAGCTGGAAATTTGAGATATTCCTGTTCTCGGCTTGCTTACTTGGGGTCAATCCAACATTTGCATACCGGCATATAAGAGAATACAAAGCAAACGTCCCTCCTATTGAAATTGATGACGTCTGTATATAAATTGTGTAGGTTTGAGTTTTCTCTAGTACTTGTAACTAATCCAAGTACTAGGTTTGAGAATACAAAGCAAAAGATTTGAGATTTTTCCCTTTATTTTCTTTTCATATTTTCAAAACAAAATACAATTCCAATCCCAAGGATTTTCTTTCATCATTTTTCAAGATGTGGTCAAATATAGCTTGGTTATGATTGAAGCACCAATTGCACTAATATACAGCATAATGAAGGTTATAATTAGGTTTAGATTGGCTAAACGACACAGAATAATTTGCTTCAACAATTGATAATGGCATATAATATCAATGTAATAACTTTCAATTAAGAAAACAAGAACCCTTTTTTTTTTAAGATGAGGTAGAATCAAACCCACAACCTCCTTCAAAGTCCCACCCCACCCAAACCCTAGAACGCTAGATCATGTGATTTTATGCGAAACCACGAGACTTTAATTCTAACCAAACACACAAATGCACACGCACAAAAGAGGTCATTGGTAAGTTATGCGGCCCTGCTCAATTTTTAAAAATTAATACTTTTTGTCCTTCTTTTTTTTCAAAAAATTAGATTTTTCTAAGGACTCTCCTGACCAAATAAATAAATGTCAACAAAGTTGTTTCATTTCTTTTTCTTCAAATCCAAAGAATTCCTCTTACTTTTTATATAATATAGGTCATCTATTTAGAATTAGAAAAAAGAAAAAAAAAGGACGTTGAAATACCTATTTTTTTCTAATTTTTTCCAATCAAACAAAGAATTCAAATTAGTTTTTTGTCGACATTGACATGAGTGTTTTATATCGAAAAAAATTTCACCTCTTTATTTTGAAAACATTTGTCACGGTGTCTCTACAGAATACTTGAAAGATGTTATTGTGTCTCTCATTTTATAAGAAAAATTATAACTATAACCCCATTCAGTCAAAAAATATATAACTCTATATTCATTAGATAAAATTCTATTTTTATTTTTTTTCTTTGCGCCATAGTAAGAAAAATGCCTGGCTCCGCTACTAGAAAAGGTTAAGAAAAAAAATCATAAAATATTGAGGAAAAAAAAAACATACCGTCACCATTGTCGGTCGCCTGTAAAACAATGAAGACGTACTTGACCAATGTGCTTAAGGTGAGTGTATAAAAGATAACTGAAAGAGCACCCAAAGTGTCGTCTTCATGTTTGATACCATTTGGTCTTGCATACACGTATAAAGGTGAAGTCCCAATGTCACCGTAAACAACTCCAATGCTCTAGAATGCTAGATGCAATATCACCGACCATTTCATACCCTAAAATTACATTAATCCCAAATATAATTATAACTTATTTCTTTTTGTCTTTAGAGAAACTGCAATAAATCATCTACCAATCCGACAAAAAAACAAATAAGAAACAACGATTATTAGCATAATTTTGCCAATGAAAACAATCAAGAAGTTATACATCGTTATTTGGTTATCCAAGGGGAAAAACGTACATTAATAAAAAAAAATATTTAACTTTTTTAAAATAAAATATATGTAAACTCGAGATTAAGAAAAAAAAAATTGAATTAGAAGACCAGAAGAAAGAAAAAAAAAAAAGAGGATAGGAGACCTTGGAGCCATGGCGACCAGAATGTCCGGGAATGGTGCGAGTTTCAATGTCTAAGGAGTCTAATCTCTTCAATTTCTGAGACGAAAGTTTGTTCCTCATTGAGAGACCTCCTTGCGTCTCAGAATCTCCTTGTTCCACTTCACCAGCCATAAATCAGCCTTGAATTGAAAAACAAACAAAAACCCTAGTACGTAAACCAAACGTCAAAAGTGAAAAAAAAAAAAAAAAAAGAGAAATAAATTATGGTTGAATAGATGGAACATCAGAATGTACTACTGGACGAGTATGAAGGAGAAAACAACCAAATAGGTTATTATTTACGTACTTAATTCTGGTACCTGTAATTTATATACAACTACAAACACGCGTGACAGCAGTGTTCCCAGCGCACAAGAAATTTCCGTGCAACAGCTTTCAGTTATTTATTTATTTCCCTAAAAAGTCACGTTTTGTTTTTTACAATCTGAATACCATAAAACTTTTATCTGTTCTTGGTTAGTAAATATAGTCGTTGACATCCCTTTTATAAATTCTTTTCTTGGCTTGCTTGTTGTCTACTCAAATAAATTTTTTTGTTATTTGCAACGATCTCGCAGTCTCATTTTTGGAAAGTGAAAAAAAAAGGTCTTTTTTTTAATATTTAATTTCCTTTATTGAAGGATGGGTCAGCAATGTTATCTTGATTTTTTTAAAAATAAATGTTATCTTGGATTGGTTGCTTAATATGCGTAAATTACTATCTTCCTCTCAAAAGACATAAAAAAAGACATAAATGAATTACTATCATAATGCGTGGTCGGGTTTTTTCCCTCAAAAAGATCCGCGACGCGTCTTTGAAACGAAACGTAGCGATATATAAGGTATAATTCTTCAGAAAAAGATTACCTTATAATTTTTTAAAAATTGTATATATATGGAATAAAAAATTTACTCAAACAACTAATAAGTAATATTCTCAGCATATCTACATAAAAAATGGCGTTATATATTTACTGTTTGATCTAAATAATTAGAAAGGCATTTTTTTGCCCTTCAGAGGAATTACGAAAGGAATTTTTTTATGACTAATTTAGGAAACGCGTTTAGCATTTAGCTAGGAGATGTGCAATTAACACTTTTCCATACAACCAATTATATATATCAGAATTTTCTAAAAAAGAAAAAACTCTATATATTAGTATATTTTCTAACATATATATACTTATACATTATTCTAAAAACTTATAATTGTACATTGTGAAGTAAAAACTTATATTTGTGTATTGTCAAAAAAAAAAAAAAAACTACAAATGTTATTACGCTCTTCACACACACATATATGACTACCATACTTTTATATTACACATCAATTACTTATTCCCACAGACATAAATTTAGTTTATCTAGTTTGTCACCCAAATTTCTTCGCAATGCCACTCAATAAAGTTCTGAATTGTGTGATTATTATTGTTGTTGTTGTTGTTGTTATTTACATGAGTAACGAACGTTCTTTTTTCGTGGAGATAAGATCTTTAAATATATATGCCATCGAAATATCTTTCGTTAGTTTTCTTCTCGATATTACAGAGGTTACGTTCGGAAGGCCCCAAATATTTTCTATATTTTAGCCAATATTTTGTTTAGATTTTTTTTTAAAGAAAAAAGGCCAACTATTTTCTATTTTTTGGAACTCAACAAAAGTCAATAATGGTTGTTCATAAAGAAAAAAAAGAGAGTGGGTAATATACCCTTAAACATAGGGAGATGTTCGCGCTGAGGAGATGGATTTGACGGATCAGCAATTGAAGCCCTGCAAATGTGAATATGACTTATGACGTTTGTGACACTTACTTTTTTTTTTTTTTTGGTTTGGTTTATGGATGTGGGAGGATGGGGGTTAGGGATTGCTTTTAATCTCACACCGTCGCTCTGTAATTTCCTCTCTTCTTTGCTGCTGTTTGTTATTTGCGCTGCCAAGCAAGTTAAACTATACACTTTTAACAATTTGAGAGCGTTGCAATAAATTTACAAGCTCTGGATGTCTCTTACGAATGTTCTGATAAATTTGCAGGCTCTGGATATCTGTTGTTCCCCACCCCTTTTATTCAAAATTTTATGTATGTTCTTCACCTATATTTACTTGGTTCACCAGCCTGAATCCAGTTCTCACTCGTTCTTTCGTCTTGCCAAATATGTGTTTGGTGTTGGCATCACATAATAGACATGGCGTGGGCATCACAACAAAATTTTATTATGTTTTTTTGATAAAGTTTTTCTTTTTTCTTTTTTCTTTTTTGTTGGCCTGTTGACAGTGATTAGATTCTGCAAAAGAGGAATTGGTTTCTACGGTGTTAACTCTTTTTCTATTTTTTTTTTTATTTTTACATTGAAGCAGTGAAATGGAAGATTAAAATAGATTTCTGAATTGGTTTCTTTGATTTAAAAGGCTAGATAGAAAATCAAAATCAAAAGTAAAGATGGAGAAGCATTTAGATCTTTCTATTATGTTTTTATTTTTATTTTGATTCTTGTTATTATTAGTATGTTAATTTGTATAATCTAGTCATTTTTGTTTAATGATTTTATAATGTTATTATGTTGTAATAATTTAGCAGAAACAATTGTATGATGCTGGTATTTATTAGGAAAAAAAAATAATTTGTTAGGTGCTGGGACGGAATCTGGCATGTTTTAGTACGGAATCTTGCAGGTCCAATTTTGCAACCTACTAGGTTACAATCGACTACTAGAGGCGGTTAATATTACTTTATTCTAGAGAAAATATGTTGAAATATGTTAGAATTGGAACCTCCTAGGTTAAACTGGCGAATAGAAGTAATCGTTGCTTCTTTGTTTTAAAGAAAATATATTAAAATTTGGTAGGTTTAAATTTTGAAACCTACTAGATTACAATCCAACACCCCACGCCGACGACTGGAGGCGATAGGTGCTTCTTTATTTCTAAGAAAATATCTTGGAATCTAGTTGGTTCCAACTTTGAAACTTACTAGGTTACAATTTGGTACCCTACGCTAACGATTTGAGATGGTTAGTGCTTCTTTGTTTAAAAAAAATATGTTAGAATCTGGTAGATTCTAACTTTGGAATCTATTAGGTTATAATTTAGCACTTCACGTCAACGATTAGGGGTAGTTGGTGCTTCTTTATTTCAAAGAAAATATGCTAGAATCTAATAATTTCTAACTTTGAAACCTATCAGGTTATAATCTAGTACCACACGTCGATGATCGAGGGTTGTTAGTGCTTCTTTATTTCAAAGAAAACATGTCAGAATCTAGTAGATTCCAAATTTGAAAACTACAAGTTACAATTTAGCCCCTGCGCTGGCAACCATAGCAATCTACTACATAAGGGAGTAAGAAAGGACGGTAATTTGGACTTTAAATAAATCACGTTTTTTAATTCAAGAAGGAATGGTAACTTAGACTTTTAATAAATCATATTGTTTATTAAAGAGTAGTTTTGTAAAGAGCCTTTTAGAAGGACAATCTTAAAAAGTACTCCTTAGGGGGCATTCTTTTAGTTGCCCATTTCAAAAAGAAGAAGAAGAAGAAGAAGAAGAAGAAGAAAAAGAAGAAGAAATGAACAAAATATCACAGGAAAAATTATAAGAATGTACTCATATATTAAACAACAATCAAGGCAAAAAAAAAATAGAAATAAAAATAAAAATAAAAGAAAATGCACCAAAATAGCATTAGTTAGTAGGTGTTTAGTAAATAATAGCGTAAGTTTTTTTTTTTTTTTTTTTTAAGTGAAGTATATAGGATATCTAGGACCAATCTATCACTATTTTACAATTTATTAAAACCACAAAAAAATCCCACTTTACACATCTGATTTTTTTCTTTTTCTTTCCTTCTTCATTTCTCTCCCTCCTCCCTTGCCCAATTGGGTTGCTATCTTCTTTGTAGATCCCAATTATGGGTGTTCTGGAAATCCACCAATTTGTGAAATACGCTCAATCTAATCCAATCTAAAAATTTTAGCCTGGGTTGGGAAGATTTTTAGATTGGTAACCTAACGGATTGAAAAAAATCTCAATCTAAAGGTTTTGGACTATATTATAGATTGAAGAATTCTCAATCCGTTCAATCCATCAATCCAAAACCCATATGTATATATCTTTTTAATTTTTATTTGTTTTTTGAATTTTTAAGCACTGTGATGCATGAACAATACTTTATTTTGACTTTTTCTTTTGTTTTTTATTTAAGAAGACTTGATTTTAATTTTTATTGAAGTTAGTTTATCTTAATGATTGCTTGTAACAAATTTCATTTTATTAAGTTATTTTATATTAAGATTATTTATTTTAATATTTGATGTTGAAAAAATTTCAATATTCTTATTTTTAAAGGTCATAGCTCAATCTATAAGAGTAATCAAAGGTTTCGGATTAGATTATAGATTGTAATTTTTTTCATTTGAAGGTTTTGGATTAGATTATGGATTGAATTTTTCTCAATCCAAAGGGTTTAAATTGGATTGTGGAATGACCTTAAATCCATAAAATCCAGTCTATGAGCATCCTTAATCCTAATGACGTCCGTCATTGGAAGATAATGTCACCTCGGTGAGGAGCTTCAAAGAGCGAAGCCCTTGTGACCAATAAGTGAACTTGCAATAGATTCGCTAGAGTTTTCATTATTGACACCGTCAAAGCTAATCTCCACCATTATTAGGAAACACAAACTATCTAACAATGCTAGATCAACTTTAGTTTGATAAAGTTGACTTCTGATTTTGACAGACTACAGGTCGCTGGGGAAGATCGGTGGCTGTGGTGGCCGTGTGGAAGCAGTGAAGTAGAAAATTCGAGGAATGGTGGAGGAGCAGCTGGGGATACATAGAGAAGAGAAGGAGGAAGAAAAAGAAAAAGAAAAAGAAAAGGCATTTTGAAATTTTTTGTGAGTTTTGGTTGGTAAATATTTACCTATGAATACATAAGAGTCGTTTAGATTAATAGATGTAACTTTCTGTATTTATTAGTTTATACATATATTTATCGATAAATATAGTATTTGTTAGTTGGTGACATTGTCGGAGTCGTTTTGGTAAATCTGCGTAAATTTTAGCATTTACGTTGTAATATAGGAATTGCTAGCCGATGACGATGTTGGACGATGCCGAAATAGTTCAAGTAAATCTATGTGAAAACAAGTACTTAGATATAAATATGATATTTATCAACAAGTGAACATATCAAATTCATTGAAGTAAATTTGTTTAAATATGTGTATTTATTGATTGATAACATCATTGGAGTCGTTCTGGTAAATTCATATAAATATATATATTTACTAGTATATACGGTAGTTATGGTTTCCTACGATGTGGTCGGTATTAGCGATGTCCGATGATATTGCTAATAAATATGTGTTTTCAACCGCTAACGCCAGTGAGGGGTGAGGATGAGGTGGAAAAGGGTATTTTTTGCTTTTTTGAAATTACTGTAAACCTAATTTTTTATGATATGCTATTTACTAATCTTTTTGAAAAACTAAGCTATCATTTACTAATCTAATTATGCTATTTGCTCCCTTTAAAAAAACAAACAAACAAACATTCCCTCTTTCTTTTTATTTAGATAATTATGTACTGATTTTTTTTTTTTACTTGTTGTTGCACTTGTGCAATCTTTTCTCTTTCTCATAACAAAAGTTGATTGCAACATCGATTAGAAAAGATTGTTTAAAGATAATAGATCTTGCACTGATTAATTGACCTCGATTTCTTTAGGGCAAAATCAAATATTTAACCAACAAAGTATTGTTTGACCGGTTCTCGTCTAAGGCATGTTAACGCAAGTTTTTGTAATCCTATAAATCTTTCTAAACCTCTCCAACTTGAGTGTACGAAAAACGACATTGCAAAAGTATAACTAATGGTAATTTAGGTTTAATGGTTTATATTTATGTGCTAACATAATTAGAGTAGACTAACTCTATGTTTAATGGTTTATATTCATGAGCTAATATAGTTAGAAAAGACTAATTCTATATATCCACGCGTAGGGCATTAATATTAAACCATGTTTTGCATTCAATCACTAAGGATGCTCAAAACCAGTCATACAAGTTTGTGCCGAATTTCACTCGACGGCATTGTATATAGGATTTAGGAGCTTAAGAACTTCTTTGCGTACAAATTTTATTTGATTGCGTAATATTATACTAGGCCCATGGTTCTTGCCCTCGAGTGCTCCATCTCCCCCACCTTGTGTTCGAATCACAAAGGCTTAAAGCTCATAAGTCATTCCCACTTTAAGCATGCGCTTGTGAGGAATATCAAACACTTTGTCAGTCTGCCTCAAATTCTTCTTCAAGAAATTGTAAGCATAATCAATCAAGATTCTCTTCCCTATTCCAGCCTCTTTGCAAGCCACCACTTCATTTTCACCGATCAAGTGAACAATGCCGGCGTGCAACGCTTGGTCGAGTGCCTCAATCTCCATGTCCAACATCTCATTTAGCTTCTGATCATGATCATCATGATGATTATCTTCTTCAATTTGATTTTCATCTTCATAATTAGTAGTCTCATTATCCTTATTAATATTACGGTTGAACTCTTCTCTCGATTCTTCGCCTTTTTCGATGACATGATCCAATTTAACAGCTCCATTCCGATCCATGTCATTGTTCGCATGGAACATCCAAAAGTTGTCCTTCATGAACTCCTTCAACTTCTCGACCAACAACTTCTCGAACAGCTCATGCTTGTGGTCATGACGAGCGTCGTTGTAGCCATATCTCGCCACGCACCGAAATACATTCATTTCTCTAGGCTCGACTCTGCGAAAAAGAAAGCGCTCCTCCGGAGGAACCTTGCTTATGGGCAAGGACTTAATGGATATGAAAACAAGGAAGCAGTGCAAAGCAGGGACATTTGACACATAATGCTTGAAGATGGGTGGAATGCCGTGAACCAGTTCCGAGTAGAACATGGCAAGGCCGGGAATTCGACATAAATTTGTCTCGACGGAAATAATTTTCTCTACTTCCTTGGAAGAGATTTTGTGTTCGAGCTCATAGTAGTACCTTCTTCGGTATACGTCGTTCCAAATGAACATGACAATCATTAGTATGCCGGCAAATGAGAGAGGAAGATATCCTCCTTGGTCGAATTTGTAGAGGACTGAACTCAGATAAAGAAGCTCCATGGAGCCAATGACTAGGACGAAACTGATTACTAAGAGTATGTTGGTCTTCCAAATCATCAACATGATTAGTACCAAGAAGGATGATGTGAGGGTCATTACGAACACCACAGCTATTCCTGCACGTACAAGAATTAAAATATTTACTGTCAGTTGCTAGCTAGACTACGTCAAGAGGGAAAAAACTGGAATATAACTCAGGTTCTCATTCTTTATTTTTTTTTATGTCTCGCTAATAATATCATATTATTTTATTTAACGGACCAATTGTTGCTAGGAGCAACATTTTAATAGGGATTGGTTACATTCGATTAGATGTGGTGATTGATTGGGTAATTGATGCTGGAACAATATAGATCATAATTTATAACAACAAGTATTATTTTGTTTAATAATATTTCATAGTGTCCTAGTCACTTCCAAAGTCAGTTAAATTGTGATTATGTTAAGGATTAAAATTTGGTGAGGATGATTATTAAGAATAAGATTATATATGATATTGGTCTAAGAATAAATATGCAAAATTGATGTTGTATTCTAAATTTAGTACCATAGGCATTCCCAATGTTGGTGGTGCTCCTGAAAGCTAAAGTAACTGCTACGCAGGCTATCATAAGAAGATAGTTGGCTTCGGGAATGTACACTTGTCCTTCGTATTTTTTTGATGTGTGCACAATCTTCACGCGAGGAAAGCACCCTAATGCGAGGGACTGTTGGATTATGGAGAAACTTCCAGAAATCATGGCTTGACTTGCTATGACTGATGCTAATACGGCCATCACAAACATTGGCCAATACAATGAGTCTGTATTATTTGTTACATTAGAATTTTTTTTCAACGCCAAGTTAAGTTAAAAAAAAAGGGTACAATTTATGCACATTAATGCCTTTTTTAAGGAGAAATCTAAATAATTAACCTGGAATGGACTCGTAGAAGGTGTCTTGTACTACACCATTGTGCTTGCGAAGAAAAGAGGCTTGTCCTGTGTATGCCATTATAAGAGCCGGGTATGTCACGGTGCACATGCTTATTTGAATGGACCTAACAGTGAAGTGCCCCACATCAGCAAATAGAGCTTCAGTTCCTGTAATATTTGCAAGGAGAAATTAATATATTAATACTTGTATGCTAATTTTTTAAAGTCCTAACAGATAAATTTATATATAAAAAATTTATGCTAGGAGATCTAGAAGTAAAATTTCGAAACCTGTGATGGTTAGTACGACACCACCAAGAGAAATCCAAGCTTCTTTTTTGTTCCTATTGAAATAATCCACGATGTATTTTGGATTTATGGCTTTGATAACCGTTGGATCAAATTTGACAAAATTGTAGATTCCAATCCCAGCAATAAGTGCAAACCATACACAAATTATTGGAGCAAAAGTATATCCTACTTTGTCAGTTCCAAATCTTTGGACCATAAATAGGAACACCAAGATCACTACTGATATCCAAACAATCATATCTGTCAAAGACAAAAAGAAGCATCTTTATGTAAGCAAGTTTAAAAACAAACACATATCAACGATATCCTAGTTTAAAATTTATTTCACCTAATTATCATTTATAATTATTGTGCCTTTAAAGAAACAGATAAAGGTTAATGACATCATTTATTGCAACTTGCAATTAAGGTATTTAGTATAGTTTACCTTCTGTCATTTTAGATGTAGCCTGCTTGATACCTCCGACAGCCGACAAAACTGCCAGCAAAATAAGAAGATTCAAAATTTTCGTATTCCTTTGTGACATCTTACCAAAAGACTAGTAACATGAATAATAAAAACACTACATAAAAATAATTGTCTGCTTGTTGCAGAGAATTAGGACTTATTATGTGTGGAAAAAATGACGCATAGTACACATAGCTGACAAACCTGAAATACAAGGAGTTAAAACTCCGTCGCCGATGACCATGGAAGTGCCGAGCATCGTGGCAAACAAGAGGAAGTACTTGGCAAATTTGCTCTTCTCTAGCTTAGACTTGATCTTTGATGCTCTCTTTAGACTGTTACGAGGCAACTCAAGCTGGAAATTGGAGACCTCTCTGTCCTCTGCTTCCTCGCTTGGGGTCAGTCCAACTTTTGCGTATCGGCATATGAGAGAATATAGAGCAAAAGTCCCACCTAATTAAGAGAATTCCAGGTTAAAAAAGATTGTTAGAATGTTATTTATTTTGTTCTTTTAGAGCCTCATCATGATTAGGAAAAGAATGATGTTAGCAAAACGTACTAGATGAGATGTATTTGAGATGTATTTCTAAGTTTGTTTAATGTGCCAAAATCAATTATCTTTTTAATTAAAACTTTTCAAAAAAAGGTACTCTATGATTAATTTTTAGCTAGACTGACATACTCAATCCTTCAAAAAGTGTGTCTCAACATTCGAACATTTCACCATAGACCCGTTACAGTAGTGATTCGCTAGGCTGCCCCACTCAATAATCTATTATGTTATTTTAATTAGCTGACTAACCTGTTTTTTCATGAGAATTTAAAGATGAGTATGACTACGTGCATATATAGTGAAAGTTTGCATTATTGTGGGTGGCTATCATAATTGTTATATTAACTAGAATATATATATATATATATAATATAATATAATATAATATAATATAATAGAGTGGGAAATGAGAACTTATAAGAGAAGTCATCCAACTAGGTTGCAAAAAGGTCAGCGAGATTAATAACATCCTGAAACTCAGGGAGAAATATGACTTTTGACTTAATTTGTTTTTTTCGTCGTACGTTATTACTTCATAAATATCTCTGCAGACTGCAGATGCAGGCCACGAAAGTGATATTTCTCTTGAAAAAGCAGTTGCAGCTTATGATGAAATTCCTTTTTTTTTTTTTTAAAGAGAAATAAAAGTCTTTGATGAGAAATATGTCACCCAGTTTCATTAAATGTGGTAGTAGTTAAGGATAAACAAGAGATATTAAAATATACTCTAAATTAAGTATTAGATTGATAAATATAAAACCTGACATTACCTTAAAAAAAGACCACTCAACAATTAAATCCTTTGTTACAAACTGTAGTAGTCCAGCACAACCAGGCTCTCGAGTGGTGTTGAAATTTTCTATATATACCTATTGATACTGATCATATGACAACTTGAGATAGATAATATTGCTTTAGAACAAACTTGTTCTTTTAATCAAGTATTAATCTGTAGGAATTTATCAGATGATCATTTATAGTAACAATTAACAAGATTAATTTAATGTACTGGAATAACTTTGTGTTAATTCTTGGATTACTTTTCGTGAGTACTAATTTACATAAGTTTGGCAAGGCTAAGTTAATTTCTTCTTTTTGTTTGTTTGTTTTTTAAGGTATCTACTGAAGATAATATATATTAGAATAACAAGACAAATAAAAAGTGAAAAAAAAGACTTTTTTTAAAAGAAAAACTTTTAATTTTGAAAGTTAGCGGCAACTGTAGGATAACTCAGTTCTATATTCAAACAAGCATCAAGAAAAATTGGAACAAGCTAGCATGTGACTTCTAAGAATAAGAGCCTGTTTGTTACATGGACTTGGACTAAAATTAAGATTATTTATCTTAGTCCGTGACAACCTTGGATTAGATAATTTATCCAAAGATCCTAAAATACTCGGTGGATTGATAATCCCCAAAACACATAAGATTCTTAATCCCATAGACCCAGATTGTAATATTTCTACAATCTCACAATCAACCTCACTTCAAACACATGACTAAGATAGCTGCCAGCTCCACCACTAAGTACCCGTCGAAGGTGCCAACCACCCTAAAACGTCACACATAATAACACAACATAAACATTGACATCCTCCAAAAATGTTATTAAGCATCCCACAGATTAGATTCTAGATTACTAATTACTGTTCTTTCCTTCTCTCTCCTCTCTTTCTCTCTCTTCTATTTCTCTCCCTTTGGCTTTGTGGTATCCGATTGCCTTTCGTTTTCTCTTTTCTGGGTCATGAAAGAAAAGAGAAATTGGAGGTAACCGAAAGCTGGAGAAGAAGAATCACCGTGGAGGAAGCGAGAGATGTTAAAGACCCCTCTGAATCTAAGCTCCCAAGTACTGGGTTTCTTTCCTTTATTTGGGCATAACTTGATCACGGTTTTGCTCTTTTCGCTCTCTCAGGTACTTCTCTCTGTTGCAGATGTGGAGCCAAATCAAGTCGACACCCTAGCAAAAAGGAAGAAAAAAGAAGAAAAACAGTCCTCGGGAGGCAGAGAGCTAACGCCGCGGCTCTGACAGAAGAGCGTTGCGGCGCTGGGACGAGGGCGCCAAGTGAAGAGCACCTAGGCACCAGGACAAGGGTGCCTAGGCGCCAAGGGAAGAACGCCTAGGTGCTAGTAGCGTGAGGCCAAGGCATCGGGTGAATGGCGCCTAGGCGCTACAGGGGGCGCCGCAGCGCTCGTTTCAAGCGCCGCGGTGCTGACGCGCTGTGATGCGCGATATTTTTTGAGTCAGAGTCGAACTCAAAGGCCCCAAAAACGGAAAACTACTAAGGTTTCCCATTAATTGCTTTTTTTCTCTTTCTTTGGTTATAAATAGACACAAGGTGGCTAGGGTTGTGTGTGTGTGACATTGAGAGTGACATTATTTTGTGAGAGGCATAATTCTTGAGAGCTCAATCCTTGAGAGAGAAAAATTCTCACAGGGTGCTAGATAGAATAGAGTTTTGGTAAGCACAATTTGTGAGTGTGTGAGAAACTGCTCTTGTAATCTATAATCTCCTTCATCATAGTGGAATCTGCAAGCAGCAGAAACATGACGTAGTCTCAATTTTGGACAAACTTGTATAAAAATTTGGTGTCTCTTTTTATTCTTTTCTCTTATTTATTTTCTGCAATTGTTCGTTCTTACGATCCTTGAAATTAAGAGTCGCCTAATTCCCCAACACTCTCTTCTCTCTATCTCTTCTCTAAATCCACGCTATAATTTTGTCTTTTGTCTTTTTTTTTGTTTATTGGTTTTGGAAGAATAAAGATAGAATGTGACTTCTAGGAATAAAGGCACAAACGTGGTCCCATCATGATTATTATTTACTAAATACTATAAAAAATTCTTTTTGTTTTTTAGAAAATACTATAATAAATTTTATGAGGAAAAAAAAAGTAAATAAAAAGAAAAATTTTACGGTGGGGTGCTTTCGTCGGAGGGACATGGATCGTGGTAGTAGCATTTAAATCAGAGATTTCATATTGTACAGAGCTGGCTTAAAACCATAAAAAATATTTATATTATGTTTTTGTATTCATTTTATAAACATTGTTGGATATAAATATGAGCATGGTCGATGATCGCTCCGGTGGTGGTTCCTCCACCATAGAATTTCCGCACTAAAAAAAAGTAAAAAAATTCAGAACTTACGTCATATATGTCATATATCTGGTGCAACCGTACAACATGAAAATGATCTATGCAGGGACTTTTATATGTCTCGACCAGACAACAATTGTACGGTTCTTTCATAATTATGAGCCTCATCAAGTGAGTCCGACTATGAAACCACCAGGTGGGGCATGTGAGACCCATCTGAGACCCATCTGGTGAGGCTTACAGTTGTGAAAAAATTAGACAGTAGCTTGGTCAGGAAAAAAAAGGTTTTTCCTTAAATAAATTAAACATAAATGTAAGTATATTAAAAAAAGGAAAGCGATTGGGACCATACCATCTCCATTATCGTTGGCTCTTAAGACGATGAAAACGTACTTGATCAAAGTGATGAGAGTGAGGGTGTAAACGATCAAAGAAAGAACACCCAATATGTCATCATTATGCTTGATGCCATTGGTGAAAGTGCTAGCATACACATATAAAGGTGACGTTCCAATGTCACCGTACACGATTCCAATGCTCTGAAATGCCAGGTGCAATATCACCTTCCACTCCCTGGAATCCTATATCAACACATTAATACAAATTAACACACATTTATATATTGATTAAATCACTAAAATATTTAAGTACATTGATACTAATAACAACATGATGATTATTTTATAATAATTTCATAAAGAGTTAGAGCAAAAAAGGAAAACGCATCAAGGGAATGCATGCCTTGGAACCGTGGCCATGGTCGACGGGAACTCGGCGGGACTCGATGTCTAGGGAGTCGCAACGTTGGAGGTTATGACCGGACACTTCATTAGGCCTCTCCTCTAGGGATGAGTCTTGCGCTGAACTTTTGCTCCCAGGCATTTTATGTAGGGGGCGGTGCGGCGAGACAACTGAAATATTAATATAGCTAGATGAAGGCTTATATAAAGGCCAAGGACATGAAAAAGTGCAATATTTAATGTTTTACATAGGCTTTTTTTTTTCTTATTTTCTAGCGCGTGATTTGTAACTATGTTGCGAGCAAGAGAAACTTTCTTGGAACGACTTCCAAAATTTCTCAAAGAGAGACGAAATTAATCGGCAAACAAATGATTCTAATCTTAACAGAGCTTTTATTTATAAGCACACAAAACGCGCAAGCTTTCATACATAACAACTGTGGGACAAAGGACATTATAATATGATATTAATTACGTACTTAAATGCTGGTACTTGTAATTTATATACAACTACAAACACGAGTGAAAGCAGTGTTCCCAGCGCATAAGAAATTTCCGTCCAAGAACCTGCAGTTTTTTTTTCCTCAAAAAAATCACCTTTTGTTTTTTTATATTTTTTTTTGCAATAAATTCTTTTCTTGGCTTGCTTGTTGTCTACTCAAATAAGTTTTTTGCTATTTGCAACGATCTGGTAGTCTCATTTTTGGAAAGTGATACAAAACGTCATATGGGTCAGTAATGTTATCTTGATTTTTTTTAAATAAATGTTATCTTGGATGGGTTGCTTAATATGCGCAAATTACTATTTCTTCTCAAAATACATAAATAAAGAAATAAATCAATGCGTGATGGGGTCTTTTCCCTCAAAAAGATCCACGACGCGTATTTGAAACGAAAACGTAGCGATATATATGGTATAATTCTTCAGAAAAAGATTACGTGAAAATTTTCTAAAAATTATATATATTGGAATAAAAATTTACTCAAACAACTAATAAATAATATTCTCAGTTTATCTACATAAAAAATGTCGTCATATATTTACTGCTTGATCTAAACAATTAGAAAGGCATTTTTTTTTTTACCCTTCAGAGGAATTACGAAAGGAATTTTTTTTATGACTAATTTAGTAAAGGCGTTTTGCATTTAGATAGGAGATGTGCAATTAACACTTTTCCATACAACCAATTATATATATCAGTTTTTTTCTAAAAAAGAAAAACTATATATATTAGTATATTTTCTAACATGTGTATATATATATATATATATATTTATACATTATTCTAAAAACTTATATTTGTATATTGTGAAGGAAAAACTTATATTTGTGTACTGTCAAAAAAAATCTACAAATTTTAGTACGCTCTTCACATATATATATATATATATATATATATGTATATATGACTACCAAAATTTTATATTACACATCAATTACTTACTTCCACAGACATAAATTTATCTTATCGAGTTTATCACCCGAATTTTTGTTTAGGGTATCACCCGAATTTCTTCGCAATGCCACTCAAGAAAGTTTTGAATTGTGTGATTATTATTATTATTATTATTATTATTATTATTATTATTATTATTGTAACGCCCCGAAATTTATTTAATGTTAATGAAATGTAAATGATGAATTAGTGTGCCATAATTAATGTTTTAACATTAATTAGATTATTTGGTTGGATTTTGAATTTTTGGTTGTTTTGTTAAATTGATGCATTCAAATGATTTCTTATTGTTTTAAAAATGATGTTTTGAGTTTTAAAACACAACAATTTGCAAAATGTTAAAAATAGTCCGTTTTACAAAACCGTGGGCGGCACATGATTTTTGCACAGTAAAACCGCCCACCGATTTTCTCTATTTATTCTCTATCTTCCTCCTCTCTCCTCACTCTCTCACGGCAGCCTCTCTCTCTCTTTCTCTTGATCTCTCTCGACACCCTCTCTCTCTCTCTCAACATCCCTCTCAAATTTGTAAACCCATTTCGAATCCAAGCTTCGGGATAGCAAGGAGGAAGCTCGGGGATGTGATTTAGCAACCGAGATCGCGGATTGAAGTTTCGATTCGAGGTTAGTTTTGAAATTTCTAAACTTTTTTCAAAATTTTCAATTTTGTGCATTTTTGAAATCTAGGTTTGTTTAAGCTTAGAAAACCGTGGATTTGAGTTAAATGAACTTAGAACAACTAGAATCTAAGCTTAGATTGAAGAAAAATGAATTGGATTTAAGATTTTTCATTTTTCCTCAATTTTTCCTATTTTCATATTTTTGGGATTTTTGTGTTTGAATCTTGTTTAAATGACTTTTAAAGTGTCTAAATATGTTTTTCTATCATCTATGAATGTTTTCTATGCCTGAGATTTGAGAAAAACAGGTTAGAATCAAGATTTGGGTTTTGGGGAAATCGAAACCCGTGGCTGAAATTTTTGGGTTTTCCCAATTCGGCAGGCCGAAATAGGGATCGACAGGCTGGTGTTCTTCAGTCCGGCAGGCCGAACCTGAAAATTGTTCGGCCGACCGAACTTTGCTTCCGGTAGGCCGAACTGTGCAATTCGGCCTGCCGAAGCAGGGAGTCCGACAGGCCGACCGAGGCATGGAAATTTTTGTGATTTTTACCTGTTTTCACTATTTTGAACCCTGATTTAAATCCCAACCTTATAGGATGATTTTAAAGGTACAAATGGCACACTAGGACATCATGAAATGGTTTAGTAACATAGAATGTCTTGAACTAGATATTGATCGACTTAGTTTGTATCTAGGATCGTTCGTGGTTCCGCGGAGCTAACGTATAGCAGACCAGGATTACGGTGTGGGACACCGGCATGAGTACTGAGGTAGGAATTCTACCCCATTTCTTTGGTAGCCTGGTTTTGTAATGATTTGGCTTTGAAAAGGATTTCTATTAAAATGTTTTCAACGGTTGTTTGAAAATGGATTTATCGGTTATATTTTAATATGCCGTGATCTGAAATGAACTTCATAACAAATGTAATTGACAACACTCGGTAATTGGGTTTTGAATGATAATGATAATAAACACAAAGACATGATGCCATATCAGAGATCGGGTCATGTAGCGATCGACCTTGGGGGCAGGTCCCGAAACCCAGCTGGGCCACTACGGTGGTGATATCATGGTTTGCCTAGGTAAAAGAAAAATGGTGTTTTGATTGTGCGAGTAGACTGTTCTGGGTCAGGACGGCTCTACTCAAATTATTTATTTATTTATTTATTTGCTTATTTATTTAAGTTTTCTTTTGAGTAACTCCTATACAATGATATGTTTCTTTGCGTTAAATTATTTTATAAAACATAGTCCTACTGAGCCTTTCGCTCACGTTTTTTTGTTTAAATTTTCCCCCTCTAGGTGGTTTCCCATTTAGGTTTAGAGAGGATTCTTCGGACCGAACTCGAGAGCAATAGGATGATTGATTTATATTTTGTATTATTTAATCAAGGCATGTAAGATTTAATTTTATTTGTACTTGGACTGTGATTGTATTTATGATATTGTCAGAACCATGTGTGTGCACAAGTTGTGGGTTGTGGAACCCATACTCGCAGTTCCTTGTTAACTTTTATTATATGCGTAATACTTATAAATTCTTTTGTAAAAATGTAGTTGAAATCTTCTTGTTTCCCACTTAATTTGATCTTTAAACCATTGGTTTTAATTAAATTCTCTTTTAATTAATTTAAATAATCCACCACGTCACCTCCCGTACTCCGGGGCATGACAGAATGGTATCAGAGCTCAAGGTTATGAATCTTGGGAATTGTGCACACATAGGTTTGACAATGAAATACCTCTGACAGTCCAATTTTGTTTTCAGAAGTGAGAGAATGGCACCTAGACGTCGTTTGACTGCTAACGCTGAGTTCAGAAATGATGAGAGCATGATGAGGTCTATGTTTGCGGCTTTCCGACAGATGGCAGCCAGGGCTAGACCGGGAGATTTCGACGTTGGTAGTCGGCATGCGTACTTTAAGGAATTCCAGCAGGCGTCTATTCTGACTTTTGATGGCAATGGGGATCTGCAGTTAGCAGAGTATTGGCTGGATTCGATCTTGAAGCATCTAGATACTCTTGGTGTGCCTGAGGAGTATCGTGTGGAGTTTGCTACGTATAAGCTCGAGGGTGGTGCTAACACTTAGTGGAAACAGGCTAAGCGTTTGGAGCGCGGTGGTGATATCAGTTGGAACAGGTTCAAGGAGCTGTTCTATGATCGGTATTTTTCGTAGGAGTATAGAGACTAGAAGGCAGCTGAGTTCTACAGGTTGCAACAGGGTGATCTGTCAGTTCGGGAGTATGAGGTAAAGTTTAATGAGTTGGCTAGGTTTGCTTCATCAGCGGTGGCATCGGAGCGTGAGAAATGTATTAAGTTTCAGGAAGGGCTTAAGGCTCCTATTCGGTGACAGTTGGTTGCTCTAAGGCTTAGGAGTTTCGAAGAGCTTGTGTCGTCGACGATCTCCGTGGAGAATGATTATGTGCAGTATTGTGAGGACCGAGCCAAGGCTTCAGGAGGACCACAGAGGAGTGGCAAGAAGAGCACCAATAGTCGTCCAGCTCCAGGGAAAGGCAAGCAAGGCGGTGTGACCAGTGGTAGCAGCAGTTCGTCTGGCAACAGGCGCAGCAATCCTTATAGCTTTCATTGTCATTTCTGTCAGTATCCCGGACACATCAAGAGGAATTGACCGATCAGGAGTGCTCGTCTTAGATCTCAAACCAGGGAGGATGCCAGTCGTTCGTCTCAGCCTCAGACCCTACCTCTGCCTCCGCAGTACCCGCAGTTACAGTATCCGTAGTTCTCTCCTCAGCAATTCTCATATCCGGCACGGGGGCAGCAGCCGCAACATTTTCAGCGCAGTGTTCCTCAGTATCGAGCGCCGAGTACGGGTAGTATGCAGTCGTCTCCATCTCAGCAGCATCAGCCGAGTAATCCAGGACCCAGCAATGTCGGTAGAGAAAAAGGGAAGGCGTCAGTGCAGGTTCATGCAATGGCATCTGGAGGGTTAGATTCTTAGACTGGTAACGCGGTTGTTGATGATATGATCTTGGTTTCTAGATCTTTAGCTCGTGTTTTATTTGATACCAGTGCCTCTCATTCTCTCATTTCGAGTTCTTTTGTACATGCTTTGGGATTAGAGGTAGAAGAGTTTAATGAACCCCTAGTCATAACTTCTCCCTTGGGACGGGTGTGTGTAAATTGTATGTGTAAATCCTGTAAAATAAAGATTGGGGATGAGATTTTGAAAAGTGATTTGATTATACTCCCCATGAGCTCCTATGATGTAATTCTAGGGATGGACTGGTTGTCCAGGTATAGTGTAGTCGTAGACTGCCAACTTAGAAAAGTGACCCTAGTGTCAGATAGAGGGACGGTGATCACTTACCAAGGTGGTGGTGATTGGTTAATGAATAAGCGTCTTATGAAGTCGTGTCTAGGAGGGCGAAGGAATCTAGGTTGTTGTGCTTTTCTTGCCAATCTAGATTGCGAGCCCTATGTTTTGAGTGGCGGTGTAGCGATTTCGGTGGTTGATGAGTTCGAGGATGTTTTCCCCGATGAGTTGCCAGGATTACCACCGCATCGGGAGATTGAGTTTGGTATCGAGTTGTTTCCAAGGACATCACCGATTTCTATGGCACCTTATCGGATGGCGCCGGCGAAAATGAAGGAATTGAGGAAGCAACTTCAGGAGCTTGCTGATAAAGGTTATATTCAGAATAGCACATCTCCGTTGGGAGCACCGGTTTTGTTTGCTAATAAGCACGATGAGACTCTCAGGTTATGTGTGAATTATCGGCAGCTAAACCGTGTTACGGTAAAGAACAAGTATCCCTTGCCTAGGATTGATGAGTTGTTTGATCAGTTGGGAGGTTCGCGGTACTTCTCGAAGATTGATTTGCGTTCAGGTTATCATCAGCTCAGGATCAAGGAAGAGGGTATTCCCAAGACAGCTTTTAGGACTCGGTATGGGCACTTTGAGTTCCTGGTTATGTCATTTGGATTGACAAATGCTCCGACAGCTTTTATGGATTTGATGAACATGATATTTAGGCCGTATCTGGATCAGTTCGTGATCGTGTTCATCGATGATATTCTGATGTATTCTAAGACTTGGGAGGAGCATGAGCAGCATCTTCGGATCGTGCTTCAGACTCTGCGGGAGCACCAGTTGTATGCTAAGAGGGAAAAGTGTGAGTTTTGGTTGACTGAGGTCAAGTTTCAGGGTCATGTTATCTCGGAGCATGGTATTTCAGTGGATCCGTCCAAGATTGAAGCTGTATTGGAGTGGGAACGACCAAGGAATGTAGCAGAGATTCGCAGCTTCTTAGGTCTTGCTAGATATTACAGGAAATTTATAAAGGATTTTTCGAAGATTGCAGCTCCGTTAACGAGATTGACCAAGAAAAATGTCAGGTTTAAGTGGGACGAAGATTGTGAGTCTGCTTTTTAGGAATTGAAGAACCGGTTGACTTCAGCTCCAGTATTAGTTATTCCTAGCAGTGACGAGCCGTATGAGGTTTATACGGATGCTTCAGGGTGCGGACTTGGATGCATGTTGATGCAGCATGGACGTGTAGTTACGTACGGATCAAGACAACTACGACCTCACGAGCGGAATTATCCTACTCATGATTTGGAGCTTGCAGCAGTGATTTACGCACTGCAGATTTGGAGGAACGTCATTTTAGGTCTTCTCCGATCATAAGAGTTTGTGGTATTTGTTCACTCAGAGGCATCTTAATTTGAGTCAGCGCAGATGGGTAGAGTATATGGAGGATTATGATTTTGCGTTGCGGTATCATCCCGGGAAAGCTAATGTGGTCGCGGACGCGCTTAGCAGGAATTCTTCAGGGATTCTCGCTTGTTTGATTTTTGAGGACTGGAGCAGGGATGCGACAGTGAGCGAGTTTAGGCTACTGTATCATGAAGACTGTGATCGTGTTTCAGTGTATCATGTGGAAGCAACCCCAGCTCTTGTTCGGATAGTGAAGCAAAGTCAGTGGCAGGATCGGCATTTGTAGGGAATTTGGTCGCGGATTCAGAACGGAGAGCAGTTTGAGAAATGGAGCGTGCATGCAGATAAATCGTTGTATTTTCGGGAGCGTCTTGCAGTTCCAGTTATCACCGAGGTGACGAAAGCCATTCTAGACGAAGCCCATAGGTCTCAGTTCGCTATTCATCTGGGGAGCACCAAGATGTATCGTGATTTGAAGAGGCAGTATTGGTGGAGAGGCATGAAGAAAGATGTTTGAGAGTACGTGGCCAAGTGTTCGACGTGTCTTCAGGTGAAAGCTGAGCATCAGAAGCGTACAGGTCAGCTCAGCTGCTTCCTATTCCAGGGTGGAAATGGGAGCATGTGACGATGGATTTCCTCACAGGTTTGCCGAGGACGGAGCAGCGGCATGATGCAGTTTGGGTCGTGGTCGACAGGTTGACGAAATTGACGCATTTCATTCCATTTAGGTTGACGTGTTCTAGGAAGGTTCTCGGAGAGTTGTATATGCAGAACATTGTGAGGTTGCATGGAGTTCCTTTGTCCATCACCTCTGATCGAGACACCAGGTTTAATGCTAAGTACTGGAGGAGTTTTCAGGAGGCTTTGGGTACAGATTTGAACTTCAGTATGGCGTTTCATCCTCAGACTGATGGGCAGTCTGAGCGGGTTATTCAAGTTCTCGAGGATATGTTGCGTGCCTATGCATTGGACTTCGGCGAAAATTGGAAGCAATGTTTGCATCTGGCGGAGTTTGCGTACAACAATAGTTATTAGGCGAGTATCGGTATGGCACCGTTTGAGGCGTTGTATGGGCGACCGTGTCGGTCACCTGTGTGTTGGGCAGAGCCGAAAGATAGGGTTATTCTTGGACCGGATGAGATTCGTGATAGCAACGAGAAAGTCGTGGTGATTCGAGATTGGTTGAGGGCAGCTTAAAATCGGCAGAAGAGCTACGCAGATAGGAGACGTAGACCCTTAGAGATCGTGGTTGGGGATTTCGTTCTCTTGAGGGTATCGCCTTGTAAGGGAACTATGCGGTTCGGGGTGAGTGGTAAGCTCGCGCTGAGGTATATTGGGCCGTTCGAGATCACTCAGCATGTTGGTGTGGTTGCTTATCGGCTTGATCTTCCGCCCAAACTTTCTCATGTTCACCATGTGTTTCATGTGTCGATGCTTAGGAAGTGCCCGCCTGAGCAAGATAAGATAGTTTCGTTTTGCGATGTGCAGGTTCAGGAAGATACGACATACGAAGAAGTGCCGATTCAGATTATCGACCGAAAAGTGATTAGTTTGCGTCATCATGAGATACCGTTGGTAAAAGTCGTGTGGCAGCATCATGGGGTTGATGAAGCCACTTGGGAGCTAGAGTCGAGTATGCGGGAATTGTATCCGCATTTGTTTTGTTTTTGAGATGAGTTGTAAATTTCGAGGGCGAAATTTCTTTTAGGGGTGGAGAGTTATAACGTCCCGAAATTTATTTAATGTTAATGTAATGTAAATGATGAATTAGTGTGCCATAATTAATGTTTTAACATTAATTAGATTATTTGGTTGGATTTTGAATTTTTGGTTGTTTTGTTAAATTGATGCATTCAAATGATTTCTTATTGTTTTAAAAATGATGTTTTGAGTTTTAAAACACAACAATTTGCAAAATGTTAAAAATAGTCCGTTTTACAAAACTGTGGGCGGCACATGGTTTTTGTACAGTAAAATCGCCCATCGATTTTCTCTATTTATTCTCTATCTTCCTCCTCTCTCCTCACTCTCTCACGGCAGCCTCTCTCTCTCTTTCTCTTGATCTCTCTCGGCACCCCCTCTCTCTCTCTACATCTCTCTCAAATTTTTAAACCCATTTCGAATCCAAGCTTCTGAATAGCAAGGAGGAAGCTCGGGGATGTGATTTAGCAACCGAGATCGCGGATTGAAGCTTCGATTCGAGGTTAGTTTTGAAATTTCTAAACTTTTTTCAAAATTTTCAATTTTGTGCATTTTTGAAATCTAGGTTTGTTTAAGCTAAGAAAACCGTGGATTTGAGTTAAATGAACTTAGAACAACTAGAATCTAAGCTTAGATTGAAGAAAAACGAATTGGATTCAAGATTTTTCATTTTTCCTCAATTTTTTATATTTTTGGATTTTTGGGATTTTTGTGTTTGAATCTTGTTTAAATGAGTTTTAAAGTGTCTAAATATGTTTTTCTATCATCTATGAATGTTTTCTATGCCTGAGATTTGAGAAAAACAGGTTAGAATCAAGATTTGGGTTTTGGGCAAATCGAAACACGTGGCTGAAATTTTTGGGTTTTCCCAGTTCGGCAGGCCGAAGTGCGTGTTCGGCAGGCCGGAACAGGGATCGACAGGCCGGTGTTCTTCAGTCCGGTAGGCCAAACCTGGAAATTGTTAGGCCGACCGAACTTTGCTTCCGGCAGGCCGAACTATGCAGTTCGGCCGACCGAAGTAGGGAGTCCGACAGGCCGACCGAGGCATGGAAATTTTTGTGATTTTTACCCGTTTTTACTATTTTGAACCCTGATTTAAATCCCAACCTTATAGGATGATTTTAAAGGTACAAATGGCACACTAGGACATCATGAAATGGTTTAGTGACATAGAATGTCTCGAACTAGATATTGATCGACTTAGTTTGTATCTAGGATAGTTCGTGGTTTCGCGGAGCTAACGTATAGTGGACCAGGATTACGGTGTGGGACACCGGCATGAGTACTGAGGTAGGACTTCTACCCCATTTCTTTGGTAGCCTGGTTTTGTAATGATTTGGCTTTGAAAAGGATTTCTATTAAAATGTTTTCAACGGTTGTTTGAAAATGGATTTATCGGTTATATTTTAATATGCCGTGATCTGAAATGAACTTCATAACTAATTGACAACACTCGGTAATTGGGTTTTGAATGATAATGATAATAAACACAAAGGCATGATACCATATCAGAGATCGGGTCGTGTAGCGATCGACCTTGGGGGCAGGTCCCGAAACCCAGTTGGGCCACTACGGTGGTGATATCATGGTTTGCCTAGGTAAAAGAAAAATGGTGTTTTGATTGTGCGAGTAGACTGTTCTGGGTTAGGACGGCTCTACTCAAATTATTTATTTATTTATTTATTTATTTACTTATTTATTTAAGTTTTCTTTTGAGTAACTCCTATACAATGATATGTTTCTTTGCGTTAAATTATTTTATAAAACATAGTCCTACTGAGCCTTTCGCTCACGTTTTATTGTTTTAAATTTTCCCCTTCTAGGTGGTTTCCCATTTAGGTTTGGAGAGGATTCTTTGAACCGAACTCAGGAGCAATAGGAGGATTGATTTATATTTTGTATTATTTAATCAAGGCATGTAAGATTTAACTTTATTTGTACTTGGACTGTGATTGTATTTATGATATTGTCAGAACTATATGTGTGCACAAGTTGTGGGTTGTGAAACCCATACTCGCAGTTCCATGTTAACTTTTATTATATGCGTAATACTTATAAATTCTTTTCTAAAAATGTGGTTGGAATCTTCTTGTTTCTCACTTAATTTGATCTTTAAACCATTGGTTTTAATTAAATTCTCTTTTAATTAATTTAAATAATCCACCATGTCATCTCCCGTACTCCGGGGCGTGACAATTATTATTATTATTATTATTGTTATTATTTACATGAGTAACAAACGTTCTTTGTTGAGGAGATAAGATCTTTAGATATATATGCCGTCCAATTAATTCTCCATAGAGTAGATTACATACCATATCTTTCGTTAGTTTTCTTCTCGATAATAGAGAGGTTAAGTTAGGAAAGTTTTGAATTGGATTATAGATTAAGGAATTCTCAATCCATCAATCCGTAAATCCAAAACCCATATGTATATGTCTTATAATTTTTATTTTTTTTTAAAGTTTTAAACATCCTGATGCATGAACAATACTTTACTTTGAGTTTTCTTTTGTTTCTTTTAAGAAGACTTGATTTTAATTTTTATTGAAGTTTGTTTATCTTAATGATTGCTCGTAAGAAATTTTGTTTTATTAAGTTATTCTTTATTATAGATTATTTATTTTAATTTTTGATGTTGAAAAAATTGGCCTTCAATGTTCTTATTTTTAAAGGTCATAGCTCAATCTGTAAGAGCAATCAAAGGTTTTGGATCAAATTGTAGATTGTGATTTTTCTGCTTCGAAGGTTTTAGATTGGATTATGGATATAGTATTTCTCAATCCAAAGGGTTTGGATTAGATTGTGAATTGATCTTAAATCCGTAAAATCGTATCTATGAACATCCTTAATCCTAATGACATTCGTCTTTGGCAGACAATGTCACCTCGGCAAGAAGCTTCAAAGAGCGAAGGCCTTGTGACCAATAAGTGAACTTGCAACGAAGATCATGACATGGTTATAGATTTGCTAGAGTTTTCATCATTGACACCGTCGATAAAAATCTAGATGTTACCATTGCCAAAGAGGATAAACTCGCTGTTTAAAACCAAATTTGAAGTCGCTCGTTGCCTCCATGTTGGAAAACTCAAACTATTTAACGATGCTAGATCAATTTCAGTTTGATGAAGTTGGATTTTGATTTTGATAGAACTATAGATTGTTGGAGGAGATCAGTGGCTGTGGTGGCCACGTGGAGGTGTTGAGGCAGAAAATTCAAGGAATGGTGGAGGAGCAGCTGGTGATACATAGGGAAGAGAGGGAGGAATTAAAAAAGAAAAAGAAAAGGCATTAGAAACTTTTTGTGAGTTTTGGTTGGTAAATACCTACCTAATAATACATAAGAGTCATTTAGATTAATAGATGTAACTTCATGTATTTCTCAGTTTATACACTTATTTATCAATAAATATGGTATTTACTAGTTGGTGGCATCGTTAGAGTCATTTTGGTATATCCATGTAAATTTGGGTATATACATTATAATATAGGTATTGCTAGCCAATGACGATGTCAAACGATGCCGGAATTGTTCCAATACATCTATGTAAATAAAAGTACTTATATGTAAATATGATATTTATCAACAAGTGAAGATATCAAATTCATTGAAGTAAATTTCTTTAAATATGTGTATTTATTGATTGATGACATCATTGGAGTCATTCTGATAAATTCCTGTAAATTTATATATAGACGGTAGTTATAGTTTCTTACGATGTTGTCGGTGCCAATGATGTCCGATGATATCGCTAATAAATCTAAGTTTTTACCGGCCAACACTGGTGAGGGTGGAGGAGCAATAAGGTGGGGGAGGTGGAAAAGGGTATTCTTGCTTTTTTAAAACTTATTGTAAACCTAATTTCTTATGATATGTTATTTACTAATCTTTTTGAAAAGTTAAGCTATCATTTACTAAAATAATTATGCTATTTGCCTCCCTTTAAAAAAACAAACATGCCCTCTTTCTTTTTTATTTGGAAAATTATGTATTGATTTCTTTTACTTGTTGTTGCACTTGTGCAATATATTTTCTCTTTTTCATAACAAAAGTGTCTTCCTTTCATAGATTTTGACTTCTTAAAATTGCACTACTATTCTCTTCTTAGTATTTTATTTCTTACTCGCTTTTATGTACTAGTTTATTATTATTTCTTGAGTTTTACATTAGTTATTTTACTTTTAGTAGATCATTATTTTGATATATGTGTGTACATATATATTTTAAATGCTGCCTTTAAAATTTTCATTTAAGCCCTAAATCACCTCCAGTTGGCCTGTCATCAAGTTTCACTTTCTATAATCATTAAGCAATATTTCAATAAAAAATTATAGGAAATGTCAGTTTTTCAAAATTAATTGTAGTAAATAGCAGGTTTTGAAAATATTTATAATAAATATTAACTTTATGGTGAAAATAATTTTTTTATCCCTTTATTTATAGTGTAAATAATTCTTATTTACGTAATAAATAGATTTATACTACAAATAACGTATTGAACCTCTTGTTTGCAATGTAAATATTTCTTATTTATATAGTGAATAAATTTTTTACATTGTAAATATGACATTTACTTAAATATATTCAAAACCTGATATTTACTTTAGCGAAAAAACAATCTCCACGTTAGCAAATAAGCTGCGAAGTCCAAATTTTGAAATTCTTTATCAAGCCTCTCCTCCAAGATGCCTTCAGGGTCAACCATGATTTGCAACGCCAAACAAAATCAAGCCATGCTTGAACTTTAAAACAAGCACCAACTCGGCTACCAAAGTTGTTGCGATCCATGCACAGAAAACAAACTCATGATCTGCTCACGAACACTAGGATCTATGTCTGCAACTAACATATGCGCTTTGATCAAATCTACTAATCATCACATTTGGTGAAATAGGTCCAACACACCACAAACCATAACCTTTCATCCTAAAGTCAAACCGCAGGATTACAAATGTCCTACAGTCTAGTCTGAAATTTTTAGGCCTATAAAAAATAAGATTTGTGCTTGTGAAAACCATGGAGTAATTATATAAAAAAAAAAGAACAAAAAAAGATCTGAAATTTTATGAACAATGCGGGATGGAATTTGCTGATTCTTGAATACAAAAATATCAAATGAGCTACGTCAAATTGGCATACCAAGTAACCCTTTTGGGGATTTTACTAAAAAATAAATAAGTAAATAAAATAGGAAACATGTTTGAAGAACAAATTACCTTTTCCGTTCTCTTTCTTCTTCGTTTTCTTTCTATACGATGGTAATAGAGATATGCATCGCATTACACAAGTTATTAAATGCGACCAGGTCAAGAAAACAAGGCTTAAAATTTTGGCAGTTAGTGGAAATTGTATTACTTTGATAGGTTTAAAAACGTACATAAATTAACCACATTGGGGAAATTTTTGTCGTCTTCAAAATTACTGCAAACAACTAGAAAATATTTTTTGCAACAAATGAAATTGGTCAAAGATTCTAAATTAATTGATGAAATTCGATCAAGGGAGGGAAATTAAGATCTTACCATCGCCGTTGTCATTGGCTTTTAATACGAGGAAGACATATTTGAGCAAAGGGATCAAAGTGAGTGTGTAAAAGATCAAAAAAAGAACTCCCAAAATGTCATCGTCATGCTTGATTCCATCTGTGAAAGTGCTAGCGTACACGTATAAGGGTGATGTGCCAATGTCACCACAAACTATTCCAATGCTTTGGAATGCTAGATGTAAAATTACCGACCAATCAGTAGAAGCCTGTTTAGATCAACGCAGGAAGTTATATTCCAATTATACGCATTATTTCACCTAAAAAAAATACCAAAATTTCTAATTTCTCAGAAAATTACAAGACCCTAATTACAAAATCATATATTAATACTGAATTATAAAATTTTTACAAAATCATATATCTACTCTACTACCTATATCCAAGTAATCATGCCCAAATAATAATTCACACAAACATATACTGACAATGCTAAAGATGAAATTAAATCCTAAATAATTCACACAAACACAAATATAAATACATGTAGAAAGTAATTCATCCAAACAAATATTGAAAGTAATTCACACAAACACATGTAGATTGTTATTCACACAAACACACATACACAATACGTGGTTTGACTTTTAGCATATGTAGCTTGAACAAAATTCCCACCACCCAAAACTTTCAAAACCCAATTTCTGAATACACCCAAAATCTCTCCCACAAAAGCAGCCAAGACCAAAAATGCCTTTGCTAAGAATAAAAGAGTAACAAAAGCAAGCTTCTAATAAAAAAAATAAAAGGAATAATAAAGGCAGGCTTCTAACAAAGAAATTACCAAAAAAATGAGCTTTAAAATTACCAAAAAGAAACTTACTTGGAATGAGTCCCAAATTTCACAAAGAGAGACGAAACTAATTGGCAAAAAAAATTTTCTAAGTTTAAAAGAGCTTTTATTTATATGCATACAAAACACACAAGCTTTCATACATAACAACTGTGGGACAAAAGATATTAATTATAATGTTCACATAAGACAAAAGGCATTGTCGTTAACATATGTAGGGTACCTAAAGAGCCAACAAAACAATCTCCACATTAGCGAGTTAGCTGCCAAGTCCAAATTTTGAAATTCTTTATCAAGCCTCTCCTCCAAGACGCCTTCAGGGTGAACCATGATTTGCAACACTAAACAAAATCAAGCCATGCTTGAACTTCAAAACAAGCACCAACTCGGCCATCAAAGTTGTTGCGATCCATGCACAGAAAACAAACTTATAATCTACTCACGAACACTAGGATCTATGTCGGCAACAAACATGGTACTTTGATCAAATCTGCTGATCGTTACATATAGTGAAATAGGTCCAACACACCACAAACCATAACTTGTCACCCTAAAGTCAAACCACGAGATTGCAAATGTCCTACGCTCAAGTCTACCATGATTCAGTTGAGTATCCTTAGGATGGCCATATATTGTCTACTTTATCAGTTTTAAATTTTTGGACCATAAATAAAAATACCAAGATGGCTATTGATATTCAAACAATCATATCTATACCACAAAGAAACTAAATTATAAACGATTAACATCAACAACTTCTAAGTCCTTTAATATTTATGATCTACGAAGAAGAAAAAAAAAAGAAAAAATTTTGACCCCTAATGTTGTGTAAGGGAAGAGGAAAAAAAACTTAATTAGCTAATCTTTGAATTTTTTTCCATGACAAATGCAAGCTTCAACAGTTTAATTGCTATAAAGAAAAAAAAAGGGTAAAAATCATGTTAAGTGGGTCACCTTGGGATGACTGATATCTCTTATGGACATGAAATCTGTCTTCATCAAGACATACACGTATTGACAGTTAGATTTTTACTTTTTGCAGGGAATTGGGAATATTTGGAGGATTGTTGGGGACCAAATTCTAAGGTTAGGTTGTTGGACTTAGATACATAAATTGTGATGTGATAGGTCACATGTGGTGGGAATATTTTTGTCGTGTTGAAAATTCTGCAAACAAATAGAAAATATTTTTTTGCAACAAATGAAATTGGTCAAAGATTCTAACTTAATTAATGAAATTTGATCTTACCGTCACCGTTGTCATTGGCTTTTAAGACGACGAAGACGTATTTGAGCAAAGGGATCAAAGTGAGTGTGTAAAAGATCAAAAAAAAGAACTCCCAAAATGTCATCGTCATGCTTTGATTCCATCTGTGAAGGTGCTAGCGTGCACATATAAATAAAGAAAATAAATGAATTACTATGCTAATGCGTGAGTTCATAAGACCTAGTCATAAGATCAAAGACCAAGGCGCTTACTTTTGCTCCTTCGCGGCATGGGCCCATTTGCTGAGTTCATAAGACTTAGTCAAGTCGTGCACATTATCGCACCCACCAAAGGCCCCTCGACCTACTCCATCTCTCATAATCCAAAACAATGTCCATTATTTGGATTAGGCGCAGCCAAAAGAAAAATTAAAATAAAAAATAAAAAACAACATA
The DNA here is from genome assembly GCA_025403435.1 of Artocarpus heterophyllus. Taxonomy (NCBI): domain Eukaryota; kingdom Viridiplantae; phylum Streptophyta; class Magnoliopsida; order Rosales; family Moraceae; genus Artocarpus; species Artocarpus heterophyllus. The sequence goes on along the minus strand of CM046354.1, from coordinate 15,903,000 downwards.
GAATAGGAGGTTTCTTCCATAAGTAACAAAAAAATAATCTAAATAGGTATATGATTGTCAATGTAGAAAAAAGACTTCCCTCGCACTAGGGCACAGGTGTCTTAGCTCCTTTGTATAGGATGATAAATTGAAAGGGTATAAAATTAGGGTCGACACTTCTTAATATTCTCAAATAATTTTCCTAAAGCTTATGCAAATATGACACAGAGTATTACTCTTCTCATTCCGAAAATGCCTTTGCCTCTGCCTCTGCATAATAGCTTAAATTAAACCAAAAATGGTAGCCACATCAGGGTCAACCTTCTGAATACAAATATTACCACTGGCATAAAGCATGTGCATTAGAATTTCTGGATAAAACAAAGACTGTAAATACCATAAAAACTCAATGTCATAAAAACTCAATGACAAAGATTGAAAGTAATTCATTTGACAGAAGGAATAAAAAAAACACAACAACAACAAAGAAGGGACCACAGGTATTAAAAGGCAACGAGCAAATGTGGTCAAGATGGTCCAGCTCTTTGGGGATGATTGAGTGCAAGACTATTCCAGATGGAGTGATTAATGTGTGGTAGATTGGTCCCCTTGTGCTGTTGGCTTATACTTAGTCTGGTTTCTTCTTGCTATTGTTTGTTCCTGTTATTAGTTTTCTGGTTTTTGGTGTGTTTTTGGCTTCTCGTGTTTGGTGTTTGGTTCTCCTTGCCTCAAGGCTTTGTCCTGGTTTGGGCCGGAAGTATCGTTTGAATAGAAAATAATAGAGAGTGGAAAATACCACATAGTCTTTCTATTAAATAAACTAAATATTTATAGAGTTTATAAGAGTAATTCTAATTTAATTTAAATATTGAAAAACCAAATATTAAAAAAAAAGAAAACTAAATAATAGAAAACTAACTAAATAACAAGAAAGATGAAGAATCTAAGTTCATAATAATTACAAAATTAAAACTAATAAAGATAATTTATTTAATATTAGCTTCGTTACTCTGTTTGTTGCTCACTTTGCTCTTTGGTGAATGAAATTCATTTTAGCAAAAGGAAAAAAAAAAGAAAATAAAAAATAAAAAAAAAATCAGTTGGAATTAGCAAAATCATCCCAATCGGTGAAAAGGCAAGAAAAGTAAAAAGAAAAAGCTGTGCCATGTTTTGAAATCAGAGAGATAGAAAATGAGCCCAAATCTGAGGGGGCAAAAAAAGAAATTTGTAATATATAGACTCATAGTTCATCAAGAATTTGCTATAGATTGATGGATCTTTCAGGATTTTGGTTATTTTTGGATACTTTTAAAATGAAAACAACCTTCATTAATTAAGACTATTGGTAGCTTGTTTTGTATTATATTGTGTTGTAATAATACAATATGATGCATCAAAGGGTCAAAATATTTTTTTAAAAAAAATTAAAAAGTCAAAATGTAATGAGATCAATATAATTTTTAAAATCATAGGATCAAAATGAAAAATTTTAAAAATTAAAAGATCAAAATGTAAGTTTATGAAAATATAAAATTGTATTGTGATTCCTCAATTTTTAAAAAATTATAGGTTCTGATGTGACCTTGTATTTCCCTGCTCCCAATACCAATATTGACATGAACCACGTGTACTTTATGGCCATTAATTTCACCACCCAACATTTTTAAGGTTCCATTGAACATCATAAGTAGTTCACCACGGTTTTAGGCACTACTAAAGATGTTCTGCAGAAATTAAGATAAATAATACTAAAGGTCCTTGAAATTTTAACATTATGATAATTTGGTGGATAACTTAATTTAATGGTTAAAATAGTCCATAGGCTTTTAACATTGTGACAATATGGTCCTTAAATTAATATAAATGCTAAAATAGAGATGGTCGATGCGGTGGTATTGTGATGGTACAGTGCCGCAATGTGGCTAGTCGGATGAGGTAACTAGTGGGGCAGCTACAAGGTGGTTTTGTTGTGAAGAAAGTACAATGAGAGGATGACGCAATGTCGATGCTGTGGAGAGAAGTGCTCTAGAGTAAAGGCCGTCGTGATGTTTTTTATTTAAATTTTAACAATGACTAATATATAGGACTGATTTTGTTATTAAAAATTTATTTAGAGACTATTTTAGTTTATTAAATTAGTTCAAGGACCAAATTATCACTATATAAAAAGTAGACAATTTTAATCTAATAAATTAATTCACGGACCAAATTGTCACAATGTTAAAAATTTTAGGCCTTTAAAGTATTAACCCAAGAAATTAATGCTTAGGATCGAATGTAGTACTTTGGTACATTCAAAAGAAAAGAAAATACAACAAAAATACGATTTGTAGTTCTTCTATTTCATTGTATCTGACATTTGCATATGTAGAAGGGTTCCAAATATGGCTTCAAATTCAATAATAATAATAATCCTTTCAAAAAATGAATAATAATAATAACACAAAACCATTAGCACTTGTCAACAAATATCATATCCGCTATGAAAGTGACTAAAAATAGGCACATTCCAAAAACTTATAGTTTTTCTAACATGTATATATATATATATATATTTATACATTATTCTAAAAACTTATATTTGTATATTGTCAAGTAAAAGCTTATATTGGTGTATTGTCAAAAAAAATCTACAAATTTTAGTACGCTCTTCACATATATATATATATATATATGTATGTATATATGACTACCATAATTTTATATTACACATCAATTACTTACTTCCACAGACATAAATTTAGCTTATCAAGTTTATCACCCGAATTTTTTTTTAGGGTATCACCCGAATTTCTTCGCAATGCCACTCAAGAAAGTTCTGAATTGTGTGATTATTATTATTATTATTATTTACATGAGTAACAAACGTTCTTTGTTGAGGAGATAAGATCTTTAAATATATATGCCGTCCAATTAATTTTCCGTAGAGTAGATTACATACCATATCTTTCGTTAGTTTTCTTCTCGATAATAGAGAGGTTAAGTTAGGAAGGTTTTGAATTGGATTATAGATTAAAGAATTCTCAATCCATCAATCCGTAAATCCAAAACCCATATGTATATGTCTTATAATTTTTATTTTTTTTTTAAGTTTTAAACATCCTGATGCATGAACAATACTTTACTTTGAGTTTTTCTTTTGTTTCTTTTAAGAAGACTTGATTTTAATTTTTATTGAAGTTTGTTTATCTTAATGATTGCTCGTAAGAAATTTTGTTTTATTAAGTTATTCTTTATTATAGATTATTTATTTTAATTTTTGATGTTGAAAAAATTGGCCTTCAATGTTCTTATTTTTAAAGGTCATAGCTCAATCTGTAAGACCAATCAAAGGTTTTGGATCAAATTGTAGATTATGATTTTTCTGCTTCGAAGGTTTTAGATTGGATTATGGATATAGTTTTTCTCAATCCAAAGGGTTTGAATTAGATTGTGAATTAATCTTAAATCCGTAAAATCGAATCCATGAACATCCTTAATCCTAATGACATTCATCCCTGGTAGACAATGTCACCTCGGCAAGAAGCTTCAAAGAGCGAAGGCCTTGTGACCAATAAGTGAACTTGCAACGAAGATCATGACATGGTTATAGATTTGCTAGAGTTTTCATCATTGACACCGTCGATAAAAATCTAGATGTTACCATTGCCAAAGAGGATAAACTCGCTGTTTAAAACCAAATTTGAAGTCGCTCGTTGCCTCCATGTTGGAAAACTCAAACTATTTAACGATGTTAGATCAATTTCAGTTTGATGAAGTTGGATTCTGATTTTGACAGAACTATAGATTGTTGGAGGAGATCAGTGGCTGTGGTGGCCGCGTGGAGGCGTTGAAGCAGAAAATTCAAGGAATGGTGGAGGAGCAGCTGGTGATACGTAGGGAAGAAAGGGAGGAATTAAAAAAGAAAAAGAAAAGGCATTAGAAACTTTTTGTGAGTTTTGGTTGGTAAATACCTACCTAATAATACATAAGAGTCGTTTAGATTAATAGATGTAACTTCATGTATTTATCAGTTTATACACTTATTTATCAATAAATATGGTATTTACTAGTTGGTGACATCGTTAGAGTCATTCTGGTATATGTCACGCCCCGGGGTACGAGAGATGATGTAGCGGATTATTTAAGATAATTGAAAGAGAATTAAATTAAAATCCAAAGTTTAAGGGGTTGAATTAAATATAAAATATGAAGATTTAAAGAAAGCCATTCATGAAAAATTTATATAAAAGGTTAACATAGCGAGTATGGGTTCCACAAACCCACAATTTGTGCACACACGTGGTACTGACAATATCATAATTACAATTACAATCCAAGTACGAATAAAGTTCAATTCTTACATGCCTTGATTTAAATAACACAAATAAATTTACTAATCCTCTACTGCTCTTGAGTCTTGTTCGAAGAGTCCTCTCCAAACCTAAATGGAAAACCACCTAGAGGGGGAAAATTTAAAACAAATAAAATGTGAGCGAAAGGCTCAGTAGGACTATGTTTTATAAAATAATTTAATTTAAAGAGACGGATCATTATTCAGGAGTTATTTAAAGAAAACCTTGAATAAATAAATAAATAAATAAAAAATTTTAAGTAAGACCGTCCTTACACAGAACAGTTTACTTGGATAACCAGAAATATCATTTTCTTTTTCCTAGGCAAACCATAGTATCACCACCGTAGTGGCCCAGCTGGGTTTCGGGACTTGCCCCCAAGGTCGATCGCTACACGACCCGATCTCTGACATGGCATCATGCCCATATGTTTGTTATAATCATCATTCAAAACCCAATTACCGAGTGTTGTGTGGCGTACCCGGCCCCACTCATGCCCCCATGAGGCCCGTAGGTCGGCCCCCGACATAATTGGCTCTTATTGCGGTGTAACCGGGCCCACTCATTCGTACTGTCCCCTTTGGGCCCCACTGGTCCCTTAGGGTTTTCTTTCGCATCCCTCATGGTTTGAACCTTAAACCTCCTTTAAGAGGTTCTTATTTCCTTCATGAGTCCTGTAACGCCTCTTAATTCGGACGTCACAGATGTCGTTACATACTTACATTCGTACATGCATAAACATTTAAACTTATAAATAATATCAACTTAATCGTTACTATTGATTTTAAAAGTACTGAAACTTACATTACCAGGATCCATTCATACATTTTTTTTAACTTAACTTAACGTTGTTTCAAAGACCATTGTTTAATTTATTCCATAACATAATTTATTCATTTATACTTTAAATTAGTCATGAACTTATATTAATAAAATAGATATACCAAGTTGAATATTAGGACTTTATAAAAATATCACAACATATCACTTTAAACATCAAATCGATTAAAACTTACTTACTCCCACAGTTCGGCAGGCCGAACTTGGGACTTCGGCAGGCCGAACATCATCGGCAGGCCGGGGTTCCCTCAACCGGCAGGCCGGCAGAGGCTTTGTAAATCGGACCTAAAATTCATCCTTGTTCGGCAGGCCGTAAATCATGATCGGCAGGCCAAACTTTTGGACTTCAGCAGGCCAGCTACAGAGTTCGGCAGGCCGTCCGAGACCCCATTTCTTTGGAAAACTTAATTTAAAACGTTCTAACTTTACGTAAAATATAGCGAAAGTTCATAATTCATTAAAAATGATAAAATAACTTATAAAACCATAATATAAGTATTCTTAAAAAAACTTAACATAAAATATGTTCAAAATATATAATTTGATTAAATCATAAAATCATTTTCTTCTTGGCATGCTTCAGGTTACAATTCATCGTTCATGTTGCTCACACGCCGTCTCATGTCCTCTACCTATTCCATGACTCTCTTACCCTTATCTGCAACATGATATATAAAACATGATTAAGCTAATGCTTAGTAAGTACATATGATTCTCACAATTTAAAACATTTCAAAAACATCATTATCATCATCATTGTCATCATATCATAAAAGTGCTTTAAGCACAATTTCATAGAACATATCTTTCATAACGTTGACCATGTTAAAACTTAGTCCATTTTTATCTTAAGGGCCCAAGTGTTACACCATAAACATCATCATAGGCGCGCCGTCATGAGAAGAGAAGGGTAGCTAATCCAAAACCAAACATGACATCATAACATTTCATTTGATAACATTGGTGTGCAACACTTATTAGGTGATACATATATACATAATTTTCATACTTTGAAACATGCCATAATCATCATACATGCATAACTTTAAATCATGAAAAGCTTTTCATAAGAAATCCTTTAAGGAAAATCATCAAAAAATCATCATGAAAATCCTTGTAAACATATCATTAAACCTTGAAAAAGTGTCATGTTGCAGGTGAGAATGTACTTACCTTAACGATAGCTTACTTAACCTAAAAAAATGCACTTGGTGATGACGCCACGGTCTCGATGTGCTCGCTTCCTTGAGTGTTCATGTCATTTTTCCATTTAAAGATGCAATAAAAATCAATACTTATCATAAAATATCCATACACTCATCTCATATTATAAACATAATTCATAACCATAAAAAAAATCGTCATCACATAAACATGTTATTATGATTTTTTTTCTTAAATCATAAAAATTACCTTAAGCATATAAAACAAACCATACATTTTAAACATAATTATCTTTTAAATAAAACATTTTCGAACAATTAATATATATATATTTTAATTTAAAACTTCATACAAGCATCATATTATCATGCATGAAATTATTTTATTATCATAAAATCTTTTAAACATACATAACATTTCATAAACAAAAATCCAGAAATAACATTTATTAAAATATTTCATAATCATAAAATACATTGATCTTACATACTCATACATATACATATTTAACAACTTTTCACGAAAACATCATTCTTTACCTCTTGAATAATCATTACATTTTTCATACTTTCAAAATTAAACAGTAACATTTTACTGTGAGGGGGTAGAAGACAGAAATAACATTTTTCATTAAAACATTGAAATGACATGAAACTTAGAAAAACATCACATAATATATACATAACATGATATAAAAAAAACATCGAGACAAAATACAATTCCTAATGAGGAGAAAACTTTTTCAAAATACCAGAAAGCTAAGTTCATACCTTGGGGTTTCTTCTCAAAATTCTTGAATTCACCAATGAAACAAAACTTTTTCTTTCAATATACTAAAAAAAAAATTTCGTGGGAGAGAGAGAAATTTTCGTGGAAAAGAAGAGAAAAGGATGAGAGAAATGAAAGATCGTCTCAGAAATTCTTGAGAGGAAAAACGTGAAAAGGAGAGAAAATAATGAAAAAGGAAACGTTAAAATTTTTAACGTAATAAACATAATTGATGGGAATTCAATTCCCTTTATTAAGTCAGATTTTTTTTTCTGACTGTTAAGGGCTGTTAGCGTGGAAGGAAAGAAGAGAAAGAAGGAAAGTCACAACACATCACCAATCTTACCATGTTTTGCCCATTTAAAATTGGAAACCATTTAATTTGACACAAATCATGCAAGTCAAACCCTTTTTATTTCCTTAACTGATAAAATCCTTCCATTATTATGCCAATTAATCACATTAATTCACCCAATTAATGTAATTAACTCAGCCACAATTTTTTGAGAAATTTCTGCTGACTGCCTGTCAGCCGTGTTCGGCCTGCCGATCTTAAAAGTTCGGCCTGCCGATCAGTCATTAAATACCATACAATAAAACATTCATGCATTGTTGCATCATAAAATAAACATATTGCATCATAAATAAACATATACTTAGAATTCCACATGAACACTAGAGCACAACGATCCCATGCGGTCGTTACTTGTCACAAAACTTGACATAAAAAGTTAATAGTATGCACATCACATAACATATCATATAACGTTATTTATTAATAATATTCCTTAATAACGTTACTAACTTAACGTGGTTCGTTACATAAAGTAGGCGGGTGTTACATGTTGTTCCTTACATTCATTATAAAGTCCATTTCAATTCACGGGATATTAAAATATAACTGATAAATCCATTTTCAAACAACCGTTGAAAACATTTTAATAGAAATCCTTTTCAAAGCCAAATCATTTTGGAAAACTAGGCTACCAAGGAATAGGGTAGAAGTCCTACCTCAATACTCGTGCTGGTGCCCCACACCGTAATCCCGATCCGCTATACGTTAGCTTCGCAGAATCACAAACGATCCTAGATACCAACTAAGTCGATCAATACCTAGTTCGAGACATTCTATGTTACTAAATCATTTCATGATGTCCTAGTGTGCCATTTGTATCATAAAAATCATTCTATAAGGTTGGAATTTAAATTAGGGTTCAAAACAATGAAAACGGGTAAAAAATCACAAAATTTTCGATGCCTCGGCCGGCCTGCTGGACGCCCTACTTCGGCAGGCCAAACTGCACAGTTCGGCCTGCCGGAAGCAAAGTTCGGTCGGCCGAACACTTCCCCAGGTTCGGCTTGCCGGTCGGAAGAACACCGGCCTGCCGAACTGGGAAAAACCAAGAATTCCAGCCACGGGTTTTCCTGATCACCAAAACACAAATCTTGATTCTAACCCGTTTTTCTCAAATCCCAGGCATGAAAAACAATCATAGTTGATAGAAAAACATAGTAGAACACATTTGAACTCCTTAAACAAGATTGAAAATTTTGAATAAGTTTAGAAATTTCAAAACTAACCTCGAATCGAAGCTTCAATCCATGTTCTTGGTTGTTAAATCACGTCCCCGAGCTTCCTCCTTGCTAACCCGAAGCTTGGATTCGAATTTGGTTTCAAAAATTTTGAGAGAGATAGAGAGAGAGGGAGTGACCGAGAGAGATCAAGAGGGAGAGAGAGAGTGTGTCGTGAGAGTGAAGAGTGGAAGAGGGAGAGAAAGAGAATAAATAGAGAAAATCGGTGGGCGGTTTTACTGTGCGAAAACCATGTGCCGCCCACGGTTTTGAAAGACGTGGTATTTTTAACATTTTATAAATTGTTGTGTTTTAAAACTCAAAACATCATTTTAAAACAATAAAAATCATTTGGGTTCATCAAATTAACAAAACAGCCAAAAATTCAAAATCCAACCCAATAATCAAATTAATGTTGAAACATTAATTATGGCACACTAATTCATCATTTATATCACATTATCATTAAAAAAAATTTCGGGGTGTTACAACTCTCCACCCCTAAAAGAAATTCGCCCACGAAATTTACATCTCATTTTCAGAAACAAAATAAATTCGGATACAATTCCCGCATATTCGACTCTAGTTCCCAAGTGGCTTCATCAACCCCGTGATGCTGCCACACGACCTTTACCAACGATATCTCACGACGACACAAACTAATAACTTTCCGATTGATAATCTGAATCGGCACTTCTTCGTACGTCGTATCCTCCTGAACCTGCACATCGCGAAATGAAACTATCTTACCCTGCTCAGGTGGACACTTCCTAAGCATCGACACATGAAACACATCGTGAACATGAGAAAGTTTGGGCAAAAAATTAAGCCGATAAGCGACCACACCAACACGCTGAGTGATCTCGAACAGTCCAATATATCTCGGCGCGAGCTTCCCACTCACCCCAAACCGCATAGTTCCCTTACGAGGCGATACCCTCAAGAGAACGAAATCTCCAACCGCAAACTCTAAGGGTCTACGTCTTCTATCTGCGTAGCTCTTCTGTCGACTCTGAGCTGCCCTCAACCGATCTCGAATCACCGTGACTTTGTCGTTGCTATCACGAATCTCATCCAGCCCAAGAATAACCCTATCTTCTGGCTCGGCCCAACACACAGGTGACCGACACGGTCGCCCATACAATGCCTCAAATGGTGCCATACCAATACTCGCCTGATAACTATTGTTGTATGCGAACTCCGCTAGATGCAAACATTGCTTCCAGTTCCCACCGAAGTCCAACGTACAAGCACGCAATATATCCTCGAGAATCTGAATAACCCGCTCCGACTGCCCATCAGTCTGAGGATGGAACGTCGTATTGAAGTTTAAATCCGTACCTAAAGCCTCCTGAAAACTCCTCCAGCACTTAGCATTAAACCTGGTGTCTCGATCAGAGGTGATGGACAGAGGAACTCCATGCAACTTCACAATGTTCTGCAGATACAAATCCCCAAGAACCTTCCTCGAACACGTCGACCTAAACGGAATGAAATGCACCGATTTCGTCAACCTGTCGACCACGACCCAAACTACATCGTGCCGCTGCTCCATCCTCGGCAAACCTATGAGAAAATCCATCGTCACATGCTCCCATTTCCACCCTAGAATAGGAAGCGGCTGAAGCTGATCTGCAGGCTTCTGATGCTCGGCTTTCACCTGAAGACACGTCGAACACTTGGCCACATACTCTCGAACATCTTTCTTCATGCCTCTCCACCAATACTGCCTCTTCAAATCGCGATACATCTTTGTGCTCCCCAGATGAATAGCGAACTAAGACCTATGAGCTTCATCTAATACGGCTTTCGTCACCTCGGCGATAACTGGAACTACAAGACGCTCCCGAAAATACAACGATCCATCTGCATGCACGCTCCATTCTTCAAACTGCTCCCCGTTCTGAATCTGTGACCAAATCCCCTGCAAATGCCGATCCTGCCACTGACTTTGCTTCACCATCCGCACAAGAGCTGGGGTCGCTTCCACATGGTATACCGAAACTCGATCACAGTCTTCATGATACCACAGCCTATACTCACTCACTGTCGCATCCCTGCTCTAGTCCTCAAAAGCCAAACAAGCGAGAATCCTTGAAGACTTCCTGCTCAGCGCATCTGCGACCACATTAGCTTTCCTGGGATGATACTGTAACGCAAAATCATTATCGTCCATATACTCGATCCACCTACGCTGCCTCAAGTTGAGATCCCTCTGAGTGAATAAATACCTCAAACTCTTGTGATCGGAGAAAACCTAAAACGACGCTCCATACAGGTAACACCTCCAAATCTTCGGCGCGTGAATCACCACTGCGAGCTCTAAGTCATGAGTAGGATAATTCTGCTCGTGAGGTCGTAGTTGTCTCGATCTATACACAACCACACATCCATGCTGCATCAACATGCATCCAAGTCTGCACCTTGAAGCATCCGCATAAACCTCATACGTCTCATCACTGCTAGGAATAACTAACACTGGAGCTAAAGTCAACTGGTTCTTCAATTCTTGAAAAGCAAGCTCACAATCTTCATTCCACTCAAACATGACATTTTTCTTGATCAATCTCATCAACAGAGCTGCAATCTTCGAAAAATCCTTTACAAATTTTCTGTAATAACCAGCAAGACCTAAGAAGCTATGAATCTCTGCTACATTCCTTGGTCGTTCCCAATCCAATATAGCTTCAATCTTGGACGGATCCACAGAAATACCATGCTCCAAGATAACATGACCTAGAAACTTGACCTCAGTCAACCAAAACTCGCACTTTTCCCTCTTAGCATACAACTGGTGCTCCCGCAGAGTCTGAAGCACGATCTGAAGATGCTGCTCATGTTCCTCCCAAGTCTTAGAATACACAAGAATATCATCAATGAACACGATCACAAACTGATCCAGATACGGCCTAAATATTATGTTCATCAAATCCATAAAAGCTGTCGGAGCATTCGTCAACCTAAATGACATAACCAGAAACTTAAAGTGCCCATACCGAGTCCTAAAAGCTGTCTTGGGAATATCCTCTTCTTTAATCCTGAGCTGATGATAACCTGAACACAAATCAATCTTTGAGAAGTACCGCGAACCTCCCAACTGATCAAACAATTCATCAATCCTAGGCAAGGGATACTTGTTCTTCATCGTAACACGATTCAGCTGTCGATAATCCACACACAACATGAGAGTCCCATCATGCTTCTTAGCAAACAAAACTGGTGCTCCCCACGGAGATGTGCTATTCCGAATCCCTTTATCAGCAAGCTCCTGAAGTTGCTTTCTCAATTCCTTCATTTCTGCCGGCGCCATCCGATAAGGTGCCATAGAAGTCAGTGCTGTCCTTGGAAACAACTCGATACCAAACTCAATTTCTCGATGCTGTGGTAATCTTGACAACTCGTCGGGGAAGACATCCTCGAACTCATCAACCACCGAAATCTCTACACTGCCTCTCAAAACATAGGGCTCGCAATCCAGGTTGGCAAGAAAAGCACAATAACCTAGATTCCTTCGCCCTCCTAGACACGACTTCATGAGAAGCTCACTCATTGACCAATCACCACCACCCTGGTAAGTGATCGTCGTCCCCCTATCAAACACTAGGGTCACTTTTCTAAGTTGGCAGTCCACGACTGCATTATACCTGGACAACCAGTCCATCCCTAGAATTACATCATAGGAGCTCATGGGGAGTATAATTAAATCACTTTTCAAAATCTCATCCCCAATCATTATCTTACAAGATTTACACATACAATTTACACACACCCGCCCCAAGGGAGAAGTTATAACTAGGGGTTCATTAAACTCTTCTATCTCTAATCCCAAGGCATGTACAAAAGAACTCAAAATGAGAAAATGAGAGGCACCGGTATCAAATAAAACGCAAGATAAAGATTTGGAAACCAAGATCGTACCATCGACAACCGCGTTACCAGTCTGAGAATCTGAACCTCCAGATGCCATTGCATGAACCTACACTGGCGCCTTCCCTTTTCCTCTACCAACATTGCTGGGTCCTGGATTACTCTGCCAAAGCTGCTGAGAAGGAGACGACTGCACACTACCTGCACTCGACGCTCGATACTGAGGGACACTACGCTGGAAATGCTACGGCTGCTACCCCCATGCCGGATATGAGAACTATTGACGAGAGAACTGGGGATACTGCAACTGCGAGTACTGCTGAGGCAGAGGTAGAGTCTGAGGCTGAGATTGACAACTGGCATCCTCCCCGGTCTGAGATCCAAGTCGGGCACTCCTGATCGGGCAATTCCTCTTGATGTGTCCGGGCTGCTGACAGAAATGACAATGAAAGCTGTAGGGATTGCTGCGCCCGCTGCTAGATGAACTGCTGCTACCACTGGTCGCGCCACCTTGCTTGCTCTTCCTCGGAGTTGGACGACTACTGGTGCTCTTCCTGCCACTCCTCTGCGGTCCTCCTGTAGCCTTGGCTCGGTCCTCACAATACTGCACGTAATCATTCTCCACAGAAATCACCGATGACACAAGCTCTCCAAAACTCCTAAGCCGCAGAGCAACCAACTACCACCGAATAGGAGCCTTTAGCCCTTCCTGAAACTTAATGCACTTCTCACGCTCTGATGCCACAGCTGATGGAGCAAACCTAGCCAACTCATTAAACCTTGTCTCGTATTCCCGAACTGACAGATCACCCTGCTGCAACCTGTAGAACTCAGCTGCCTTCTGATCTCTATACCCCTGCGGAAAATATCGATCATAGAACAGCTCCTCGAATCTGTCCCAACTGATATCACCACCACGCTCCAAACGCTTAGCTTGTTTCCACCAAGTGTTAGCGCCACCCTCGAGCTCATACACAGCAAACTCCACACGATACTCCTCAGGCACACCAAGGGTATCCAAGTGCTTCAAGGTCGAATCCAGCCAATACTCTGCTAACTGCGGATCACCATTGCCATCAAAAGTCAGAATAGACGCATGTCGAAATTCCTTAAAGTATGCATACCGACTACCAACATCAGAATCTCCCAGTCTGGCCTAAGCTGCCATCTGTCGAAAAGCCGCAAACATAGACCTCATCATACCCTCATCGTTTCCAAACTCGGCGTCAGCTGTCGAACGACGTCTAGGTGCCATTCTCTCACTTCTGAAAAAAAAATTGGACTGTCAGAGGTATTTCATTGTCAAACCTATGTGTGCACAATTCCCAAGGTTCATAACCTTGAGCTCTGATACCATTCTGTTACGCCCCGGAGTACGAGAGATGACGTGGTGGATTATTTAAGTTAATTAAAAGAGAATTAAATTAAAATCTAAAGTTTAAGGGGTTGTGTTAAATATAAAATATGAAGATTTAAAGAAAGCCATTCATGAAAAATTTATATAAAAGGTTAACATAGCGAGTATGGGTTCCACAAACCCACAACTTGTGCACACACGTGGTACTGACAATATCATAATTACAATTACAGTCCAAGTACGAATAAAGTTCAATTCTTACATGCCTTGATTTAAATAACACAAATAAATTTACTAATCCTCTACTGCTCTTGAGTCCTGTTCGAAGAGTCCTCTCCAAACCTAAATGGAAAACCACCTAGAGGGGGAAATTTAAAACAAATAAAATGTGAGCGAAAGGCTCAGTAAGACTATGTTTTATAAAATAATTTAATTTAAAGAGACGGATCATTATTCAGGAGTTATTTAAAGAAAACCTTGAATAAATAAATAAATAAATAAATAAGTTTAAGTAAGACCGTCCTTACCCAGAATAATTTACTTGGATAACCAGAAATATCATTTTCTTTTTCCTAGGCAAACCATAGTATCACCACCGTAGTGGCCCAAGTGGGTTTCGGGACCTGCCCCCAAGGTCGATCGCTACACGACCCGATCTCTGATATGGCATCATGCCCATATGTTTGTTATAATCATCATTCAAAACCCAATTACCGAGTGTTGTTCTTTACATTCATTATAAAGTCCATTTCAATTCACGATATATTAAAATATAATCGATAAATCCATTTTCAAACAACCGTTGAAAACATTTTAATAGAAAGACTTTTCAAAGCCAAATCATTTTGGAAAACTAGGCTACCAAAGAATGGGGTAGAAGTCCTACCTCAATACTCGTGCCGGTGCCCCACACTGTAATGCCGGTCCGCTATACGTTAGCTCCGCGGAACCACGAATGATCCTAGATACCAACTAAGTCGATCAATACCTAGTTTGAGATATTCTATGTTACTAAATCATTTCATGATGTCCTAGTGTGCTATTTGTATCATAAAAATCATTCTATAAGGTTGGAATTTAAATCAGGGTTCAAAACAGTGAAAACGGGTGAAAAATCACAAAATTTTCCATGCCTCGGCCGGCCGAACTGCACAGTTCAACCTGCCGGAAGCAAAGTTCGGTCGGCCGAACACTCCCTAGGTTCGGCCTGCCGGTCGGAAGAACACCGGCCTGCCGATCCTTGCTCCGGCCTGCCGAACTGGAAAAAACCCAAAATTCCAGCCACGGGTTTTTCCAATCCCCAAAACACAAATCTTGATTCTAACATGTTTTTCTCAAATCCCAGGCATGAAAAACAATCATAGCTGATAGAAAAACATAGTAGAACACATTTAAACTCATTTAAACAAGATTTAAACTCGAAATCCTCAAAAATCCAAAAATGAGAAAATGAGGAGAAAAATAAAAAATCTTAAATCCAATCCATTTTTCTTCAATCTAAGCTTAGATTCTAGTTGTTCTAAGTTCATTTAACTCAAATCAAGGTTTTCCTAGGCTTAAACAACCTTAAATTTCAAAAATGCACAAAATTGAAAATTTTGAATAAGTTTAGAAATTTCAAAACTAACCTCGAATCGAAGCTTCAATCCGCGTTCTCGGTTGTTATATCACGTCCCCGAGCTTCCTCTTTGCTAACCTGAAGCTTGGATTCGAATTTGGTTTCAAAAATTTTGAGAGAGATAGAGAGAGAGGGAGTGACCGAGAGAGATCAAGAGGGAGAGAGAGAGAGTGTCGTGAGAGTGAAGAGAGGAAGAGGGAGGGAAAGAGAATAAATAGAGAAAATCGGTGGGCAGTTTTACTGTGCGAAAACCATGTGCCGCCCACGGTTTTGAAAAACGGAGTATTTTTAACATTTTACAAATTGTTGTGTTTTAAAACTCAAAACATCATTTTAAAACAATAAAAATCATTTGGGTTCATCAAATTAACAAAAAAGCCAAAAATTCAAAATCCAACCCAATAATCAAATTAATGTTGAAACATTAATTATGGCACACTAATTCATCATTTATATCACATTATCATTAAATAAAATTTCGGGGCGTTACAGTATATCTATGTAAATTTGGGTATTTACATTATAATATAGGTATTGCTAGCCAATGACGATGTCAAACGATGCCGAAATTGTTCCAATACATCTATGTAAATAAAAGTACTTAAATGTAAATATGATATTTATCAACAAATGACGATATCAAATTCATTGAAGTAAATTTCTTTAAATATGTGTATTTATCGATTGATGACATCATTGGAGTCATTCTGATAAATTCCTGTAAATTTATATATAGACGGTAGTTATAGTTTCTTACGATGTTGTCGGTGCCAATGATGTCCGATGATATCGCTAATAAATCTAAGTTTTTACCGGCCAACACTGGTGAGGGTGGAGGAGCAATAAGGTGGAGGAGGTGGAAAAGGGTATTCTTGCTTTTTTTAAACTTATTGTAAACCTAATTTCTTATGATATGTTATTTACTAATCTTTTTGAAAAGTTAAGCTATCATTTACTAAAATAATTATGCTATTTGCCTCCCTTTAAAAAAACAAACATGCCCTCTTTCTTTTTTATTTGGAAAATTATGTATTGATTTCTTTTACTTGTTGTTGCACTTGTGCAATTTATTTTCTCTTTTTCATAACAAAAGTGTCTTCCTTTCATAGATTTTGACTTCTCAAAATTGCACTACTATTCTCTTCTTAGTATTTTATTTCTTACTCGCTTTTATGTACTAGTTTATTATTATTTCTTGAGTTTTACATTAGTTATTTTACTTTTAGTAGATCATTATTTTGATATATGTGTGTACATATATATTTTAAATGCTACCTTTAAAATTTTCATTTAAGCCCTAAATCACCTCCAGTCGGCCTATCATCAAGTTTCACTTTCTATAATCATTAAGCAATATTTAAATAAAAAATTATAGGAAATGTCAGTTTTTCAAAACTAATTGTAGTAAATAGCAGGTTTTGAAAATATTTATAATAAATATTAACTTTATGGTGAAAATAATTTATTTATCCCTTTATTTATAGTGTAAATAATTCTTATTTACGTAATAAATAGATTTATACTACAAATAACGTATTTAACCTCTTGTTTGCAATGTAAATATTTCTTATTTATATAGTGAATAAATTATTTACATTGTAAATATGACATTTACTTAAATATATTCAAAACCTGATATTTACTTTAGCGAAAAAACAAACTCCACGTTAGCAAATAAGCTGCGAAGTCCAAATTTTGAAATTCTTTATCAAGCCTCTCCTCCAAGATGCCTTCAGGGTTAACCATGATTTGCAACGCCAAACAAAATCAAGCCATGCTTGAACTTTAAAACAAGCACCAACTCGGCTACCAAAGTTGTTGCGATCCATGCACAGAAAACAAACTCATGATCTGCTCACGAACACTAGGATCTATGTCTGCAACTAACATATGCGCTTTGATCAAATCTACTAATCATCACATTTGGTAAAATAGGTCCAACACACCACAAACCATAACCTTTCATCCTAAAGTCAAACCGCAGGATTACAAATGTCCTACAGTCTAGTCTGAAATTTTTAGGCCTATAAAAAATAAGATTTGTGCTTGTGAAAACCATGGAGTAATTATAAAAAAAAAAAGAACAAAAAAAGATCTGAAATTTTATGAACAATGCGGGATGGAATTTGCTGATTCTTGAATACAAAAATATCAAATGAGCTACGTCAAATTGGCATACCAAGTAACCCTTTTGGGGATTTTACTAAAAAATAAATAAGTAAATAAAATAGGAAACATGTTTGAAGAACAAATTACCTTTTCCGTTCTCTTTCTTCTTCGTTTTCTTTCTATACGATGGTAATAGAGATATGCATCGCATTACACAAGTTATTAAATGCGACCAGGTCAAGAAAACAAGGCTTAAAATTTTGGCAGTTAGTGGAAATTGTATTACTTTGATAGGTTTAAAAACGTACATAAATTAACCACATTGGGGAAATTTTTGTCGTCTTCAAAATTACTGCAAACAACTAGAAAATATTTTTTGCAACAAATGAAATTGGTCAAAGATTCTAAATTAATTGATGAAATTCGATCAAGGGAGGGAAATTAAGATCTTACCATCGCCGTTGTCATTGGCTTTTAATACGAGGAAGACATATTTGAGCAAAGGGATCAAAGTGAGTGTGTAAAAGATCAAAAAAAGAACTCCCAAAATGTCATCGTCATGCTTGATTACATCTGTGAAAGTGCTAGCGTACACGTATAAGTGTGATGTGCCAATGTCACCACAAACTATTCCAATGCTTTGGAATGCTAGATGTAAAATTACCGACCAATCAGTAGAAGCCTGTTTAGATCAACGCAGGAAGTTATATTCCAATTATACGCATTATTTCACCTAAAAAAAATACCAAATTTTCTAATTTCTCACAAAATTACAAGACCCTAATTACAAAATCATATATTAATACTGAATTATAAAATTTTTACAAAATCATATATCTACTCTACTACCTATATCCAAGTAATCATGCCCAAATAATGATTCACACAAACATATACTGACAATGCTAAAGATGAAATTAAATCCTAAATAATTCACACAAACACATATATAAATACATGTAGAAAGTAATTCATCCAAACACATATTGAAAGTAATTCACACAAACACATGTAGATTGTTATTCACACAAACACACATACACAATACGTGGTTTGACTTTTAGAATATGTAGCTTGAACAAAATTCCCACCACCCAAAACTTTCAAAACCCAATTTCTGAATACACCCAAAATCTCTCCCACAAAAGCAGCCAAGACCAAAAATGCCTTTGCTAAGAATAAAAGAGTAACAAAAGCAAGCTTCTAATAAAAAAAATAAAAGGAATAATAAAGGCAAGCTTCTAACAAAGAAATTACCAAAAAAATGAGCTTTAAAATTACCAAAAAGAAACTTACTTGGAATAAGTCCCAAATTTCACAAAGAGAGACGAAACTAATTGGCAAACAAATTTTTCTAAGTTTAAAAGAGCTTTTATTTATATGCATACAAAACACACAAGCTTTCATACATAACAACTGTGGGACAAAAGATATTAATTATAATGTTCACATAAGACAAAAGGCATTGTCGTTAACATATGTAGGGTACCTAAAGAGCCAACAAAACAATCTCCACATTAGCGAGTTAGCTGCCAAGTCCAAATTTTGAAATTCTTTATCAAGCCTCTCCTCCAAGACGCCTTCAGGGTGAACCATGATTTGCAACACTAAACAAAATCAAGCCATGCTTGAACTTCAAAACAAGCACCAACTCGGCCATCAAAGTTGTTGCGATCCATGCACAGAAAACAAACTTATAATCTACTCACGAACACTAGGATCTATGTCGGCAACAAACATGGTACTTTGATCAAATCTGCTGATCGTTACATATAGTGAAATAGGTCCAACACACCACAAACCATAACTTGTCACCCTAAAGTCAAACCACGAGATTGCAAATGTCCTACGCTCAAGTCTACCATGATTCAGTTGAGTATCCTTAGGATGGCCATATATTGTCTACTTTATCAGTTTTAAATTTTTGGACCATAAATAAAAATACCAAGATGGCTATTGATATTCAAACAATCATATCTATACCACAAAGAAACTAAATTATAAACGATTAACATCAACAACTTCTAAGTCCTTTAATATTTATGATCTACGAAGAAGAAAAAAAAAAGAAAAAATTTTGACCCCTAATGTTGTGTAAGGGAAGAGGAAAAAAAACTTAATTAGCTAATCTTTGAATTTTTTTCCATGACAAATGCAAGCTTCAACAGTTTAATTGCTATAAAGAAAAAAAAAAGGTGAAAATCATGTTAAGTGGGTCACCTTGGGATGACTGATATCTCTTATGGACATGAAATCTGTCTTCATCAAGACATACACGTATTGACAGTTAGATTTTTACTTTTTGCAGGGAATTGGGAATATTTGGAGGATTGTTGGGGACCAAATTCTAAGGTTAGGTTGTTGGACTAAGATACATAAATTGTGATGTGATAGGTCACATGTGGTGGGAATATTTTTGTCGTGTTGAAAATTCTGCAAACAAATAGAAAATATTTTTTTGCAACAAATGAAATTGGTCAAAGATTCTAACTTAATTAATGAAATTTGATCTTACCGTCACCGTTGTCATTGGCTTTTAAGACGACGAAGACGTATTTGAGCAAAGGGATCAAAGTGAGTGTGTAAAAGATCAAAAAAAAGAACTCCCAAAATGTCATCGTCATGCTTTGATTCCATCTGTGAAGGTGCTAGCGTGCACATATAAATAAAGAAAATAAATGAATTACTATGCTAATGCGTGAGTTCATAAGACCTAGTCATAAGATCAAAGACCAAGGCGCTTACTTTTGCTCCTTCGCGGCATGGGCCCATTTGCTGAGTTCATAAGACTTAGTCAAGTCGTGCACATTATCGCACCCACCAAAGGCCCCTCGACCTACTCCATCTCTTATAATCCAAAACAATGTCCATTATTTGGATTAGGCGCAGCCAAAAGAAAAATTAAAATAAAAAATAAAAAACAACATAGAATAGGAGGTTTCTTCCATAAGTAACAAAAAAATAATCTAAATAGGTATATGATTTTCAATGTAGAAAAAAGACTTCCCTCGCACTAGGGCACAGGTGTCTTAGCTCCTTTGTATAGGATGATAAATTGAAAGGGTATAAAGTTAGGCTCGACACTTCTTAATATTCTCAAATAATTTTCCGAAAGCTTATGCAAATATGACACAGAGTATTACTCTTCTCATTCCGAAAATGCCTTTGCCTCTGCCTCTGCATAATAGCTTAAATTAAACCAAAAATGGTAGCCACATCAGGGTCAACCTTCTGAATACAAATATTACCACTGGCATAAAGCATGTGCATTAGAATTTCTGGATAAAACAAAGACTGTAAATACCATAAAAACTCAATGTCATAAAAACTCAATGACAAAGATTGAAAGTAATTCATTTGACAGAAGGAATAAAAAAAACACAACAACAACAAAGAAGGGACCACAGGTATTAAAAGGCAACGAGCAAATGTGGTCAAGATGGTCCAGCTCTTTGGGGATGATTGAGTGCAAGACTATTCCAGATGGAGTGATTAATGTGTGGTAGATTGGTCCCCTTGTGCTGTTGGCTTATACTTAGTCTGGTTTCTTCTTGCTATTGTTTGTTCCTGTTATTAATTTTCTGGTTTTTGGTGTGTTTTTGGCTTCTCGTGTTTGGTGTTTGGTTCTCCTTGCCTCAAGGCTTTGTCCTGGTTTGGGCCGGAAGTATCGTTTGAATAGAAAATAATAGAGAGTGGAAAATATCAGATAGTCTTTCTATTAAATAAACTAAATATTTATAGAGTTTATAAGAGTAATTCTAATTTAATTTAAATATTGAAAAACCAAATATTAAAAAAATAAAAAACTAAATAATAGAAAACTAACTAAATAACAAGAAAGATGAAGAATCTAAGTTCATAATAATTATAAAATTAAAACTAATAAAGATAATTTATTTAATATTAGCTTCGTTACTCTGTTTGTTGCTCACTTTGCTCTTTGGTGAATGAAATTCATTTTAGCAAAAGGAAAAAAAAAGAAAATAAAAAATAAAAAAAATCAGTTGGAATTAGCAAAATCATCCCAATCGGTGAAAAGGCAAGAAAAGTAAAAAGAAAAAGCTGTGCCATGTTTTGAAATCAGAGAGATAGAAAATGAGCCCAAATCTGAGGGGGAAAAAAAAGAAATTTGTAATATATAGACTCATAGTTCATCAAGAATTTGCTATAGATTGATGGATCTTTCAGGATTTTGGTTATTTTTGGATACTTTTAAAATGAAAACAACCTTCATTAACTAAGACTATTGGTAGCTTGTTTTGTATTATATTGTGTTGTAATAATACAATATGATGCATCAAAGGGTCAAAATATTTTTTTTAAAAAAATTAAAAAGTCAAAATGTAATGAGATCAATATAATTTTTAAAATCATAGGATCAAAATGAAAAATTTTAAAAATTAAAAGATCAAAATGTAAGTTTATGAAAATATAAAATTGTATTGTGATTCCTCAATTTTTAAAAAATTATAGGTTCTGACATGACCTTGTATTTCCCTGCTCCCAATACCAATATTGACATGAACCACGTGTACTTTATGGCCATTAATTTCACCACCCAACATTTTTAAGGTTCCATTGAACATCATAAGTAGTTCACCACGGTTTTAAGCACTACTAAAGATGTTCTGGAGAAATTAAGATAAATAATACTAAAGGTCCTTGAAATTTTAACATTATGATAATTTGGTGCATGACTTAATTTAATGGTTAAAATAGTCCATAGGCTTTTAACATTGTGACAATATGGTCCTTAAATTATTATAAATGCTAAAATAGAGATGGTCGATGTGGTGGTATTGTGATGGTACAGTGCCGCAGTGTGGCTAGTCGGACGAGGTAACTAGTGGGGCAGCTACAAGGTGGTTTTGTTGTGAAGAAAGTACAACGAGAGGATGACGCAATGTCGATGCTGTGTTGAGAAGTGTTGTAGAGTAAAGGCCTTCGTGGTGTTTTTTATTTAAATTTTAACAATGACTAATATATAGGACTGATTTTGTTATTAAAAATTTATTTAGAGACTATTTTAGTTTATTAAATTAGTTCAAGGACCAAATTATCACTATATTAAAAGTAGACAATTTTAATCTAATAAATTAATTCACGGACCAAATTGTCACAATGTTAAAAATTTTAGGCCTTTAAAGTATTAACCCAAGAAATTAATGCTTAGGATCGAATGTAGTACTTTGGTACATTCAAAAGAAAAGAAAATACAACAAAAATACGATTTGTAGTTCTTCTATTTCATTGTATCTGAGATTTGCATATGTAGAAGGGTTCCAAATATGGCTTCAAATTCAATAATAATAATAATCCTTTCAAAAAATGAATAATAATAATAACACAAAACCATTAGCACTTGTCAACAAATATCATATCCGCTATGAAAGTGACTAAAAAAAGGCACATTCCATGGACCTATACATAAAATGTTGTGATTTTTAACCGCACATGTAGAATATTGAGTGTTCTTTCTTGAATGGAATTTTTTTGCCCTTTTTTTTTTTTTTTTCCCTCTCTCTAAAGCCGCAGGCTTATGAAAACCATGTTGATTAGATCATGCAAAATAATCTCAGTTTTGTCCTCATAGAACAAACCCCCCATTAAAGAAAATGGTAATTCGGAAGACTTGGAAAGAGATCAAATGTAATAAACAAAAATATAGCTTGCAACTTATATCGGGTCTTGGAAGGAAATTTTCATGAATATCTACAAAGGATAAATATATAAAGGTTCGTTTCGTAAATAGATTCAAATTAGTAATTTGATTTAAGTTATGAAATTTGAATTAGTGATTTGAATTATTACTCGAATTGATGTTTAGATGTGCATTTATGTTTTAATCTAAATATATAATAAAATTAAAATTTATGTTTAGAGAGATAATAAGAATAGTTTTTAATTTTTTTAAAAATCTAATAAAATCTTAATGATCTTTAAAAAATGCAATATAAGTCTTGATTTATTTCTCTTTTTACTAGAAAAAAATGAAAAAAAAAATCATTTTACTAAATATCAAATGAAGAAGTTATAATTTTTTTCTTTAAATTGACAAGAGAGAATTTCAGCTTTTACTGAAATAAAGATAACTAAATATCAAGAGTTTAAGAGGATTAGAACTCTGAAAACTTAGATTCTTGATACTTATTTGATTTAAATTTTGGAAAAAACAAACACGTATCCAAAGAATTCTTGATACTTGAATCCAAATTTGAGTCAATTGAATCTAAAGACACTACAAGAAAAACTACATTTAACGACATATTATTTACGATATGTAGTTTTTGAATGTCGTTGAAAAGTACATACAACGACATCTTCAACAAAGATGTCATTAACGATATTTGAAACGATAATTAACGACATCTATATAGATGTCATATTAAAGGTCTCCTTTTAACGACAATAGTTTAGTGTCGTTAAATTGTTTAACGACAAGTAGGAGATGTCGTCAAAGCCGTGGAGATTCCACGACACCCCTTATAGATGACATCTTGACTAATGTCGTCTATAAGGGGTATCATAGAATCTCCAAGGCTTTGACGACATCTCCTACTTGTTGTTAAATAATTTAACGACACTAAACTATTGTCGTTAAAAGGAGACCTTTAATACGACATCTATATAGATGTCGTTAATTATTGTTTCAAATGTTATTAATGACATGTTTGTTGAAGATGTCGTTGTATGTACTTTTCAAGGACATCCAAAAACTACATGTCGTAAATAATATGTCGTTAAATGTAGTTTTTCTTGTAGTGAGAATAGATGAAACAAACAGACGCTAAGCTTTTGGGCGCTTGAATGAAATTAATCAAGAACCTCAACAGTTCAAGTACATGACTTTTCTCAAAGACTCTTCTGACTGTTTGATCAAATTAGTCTCATCTCTCAACTTGGACACAGCAGCAACAAAAGAAGAGTATTGCGAAGAAGTCTTATTGTTATCTTTCCCTGAGAAAAAGATCTAACATTGCTATTGGCATGTCGTTGAAGCGACCCAAGAACAAAGTTCCATCTGCAAACTCCTAATTAGCCTTTCAATGCCTCAACTGCTCCAATGCTTGCTGCCACAACAAAAGCTGATTTGCTTGCGCCTGAAGCTATCTCAATTTCTCTATTGTTTTGCTTAGAAAGGATGAAGAGAAGAGAAGAGAAACTTTAAGAATCTGGTATTTTGCTTGATTTGAAGAATGAGATGATTTGTGTTGGAAGCGGATGGTTTCTTCTGTATAGGGAAGTGCCAATGGTTTTGTGAGAGAAAACTAGTGGTGGAATTGCCTAAAGGAATTGGAATTTGGGAAATAAAGCCAATGGTATTTGGCAGTAGCTGGTATGAATGTATTATTATTCAATAAAACGGGATCCATTTATTGGACAGAATATTAGAATATTTTTGCATGAGGTGTCATACCAAGTGAGGAAATAGTAGTTGCGTTGTACTTGGTCCCTTGGTGCCACTTGGTACCCAAGAAACACGTGTTGCTTTGCATGAAGCTGGCTTTTCCCCGCTCAGTGCTGGGTGGCCTTCCAATCTTGCAAGTATGACAACAAAATATATATATACATATATATATATATATATTAAGGTTGTGGTGACACGACAATTTAATCACCAGCATCTTAGGTAACAGACAATTACTTTAATTATTTATTTCTTTTAGTACGCAGATACATGTTAATGTTACAGACAAGTATTTATTTTATTTTATTTTATTTTATTTTATTTTATTTATTTTTTAAATTTTTGTTATAAGCAGACAAGAAATAGCTAATAGACAAGTAATTTTTTTATTTATTTTTTGATAAGATAAGCATGTACCGCATATTATCATGCGCATGTGATATATAACTTTTACTCTCCTTTTGATAATGATGATAATGACAATGAACTTTTACTCTCTCGAGTTCCTATACAAAGTCTTAGAGGAGAATTAAAGTTTTGCTACATTGTATGAGGGAAGCTAGAAATGGTTTGAATATTCTGGGGAAAAGAATAATGGGGTAAAGGAGACCAAAACAGAAACAAAAGAACAATAATAAAAATTCACGTGCAAATGATTAAACAAATGAGTGAATAAATATTACATATATTCACCAAATAAACTCCGATATTTACATCTGTGTCCCAATTACAAGATCGAGGAATATACTTCATGGGGAAAAAAGGGACAGAACTATGATTGTATAATGTGGCCGAATCTGATATAATTGGACCTAATCTACAGTATGTTCAGGAGATATTCAATCAGAAACCAAGAAAGGGCCAATTAATAAAAGGATAATGAAGCTTTTTCTGTACAAAGAAAAGGAAAAAGAAATTAAAATGGGGATATAGTTAGCAGCCTAATTGAGCCGTGCAATGTCAACCCCTTCTGGAAGCTTAAATGTATCTGCTGCACCAAATTTCCTTCTCTCTTCCGAATCTTCTGAACCGTCTTCTTCATAGCTATCTTCTTCATTATCCAACTGTAACTCGCCGGCGCAAAAGGATCATACACGCTTTTGAAACGACATGATTGAGTGGCAAGCATGCTTACTTGACCAAAGTGGGAGATTTCTACGACAACCGTGTTGTCGTCGTTTGCAAGAGGTTGCTCCCATGGCTCCCCGTCTATTCTCATTAATGTGTGGCTGGCTGCACCCTTTTGAAACTCGAAACAAACTCTGCTTGCCTATGTTTGCAATGTAAAGATATTGGAGTTCTAGAGACTCGAGATTAAAGAATATGGATAGCTTTCTCACAATGACGATTTAATGAGAAAATTTGGATTTGATATAATGTGGGGCTTTTAGCACCATTGTACCTACATTTTTTTGTGCTTTAGGAAACTGCCCAGTAAATTTTTGTTTTAGTAATTAACCTCCTTAAGCGTGTCAAAACCGTTGCAATTTGACTCAAATTAGTGACACTTTTTAAATTGGTGACGGAAATAACCACGTGCGCTTGACATTTTCTTGTTTAGGCAAATTACATCCTAAATTTTTAATTTTAACCCTTTTCTGTCACCAATTTAAACATAATTATCACCTTAGGATGTGTTCCCCATTTGACAAGTTTAGAGGAGAGTTGCCAAAATTAAAAGTGTAGGAGGCAATTTGTTGAAACATAAAAGGTTCAGAGGGTAAAATACCAATATCGCAACATATGTGTTGGTACCTGAGCAAGACAAGTGCCATGACCATTAGGAGCTAGCAAGACGAGCCCATGCCGACCATTTCTGAAACCAACAATCTCAAGAAGGCCGTCATCCACGTAAGGACGAGTCAAGTCCCTATGAAAAGAGAAATTAAAGTATTAGGTAATCTATGTCAATGAAATAAATTAAGTTAAAAACCCAAGGGAGTTTAACAGTCCATAAATAAAGCATGAGGGATAAGAAGTAAGAAATACTAACATCTCGCAGTTTCTTTCCATTTGGCTGTCCCATGGATTGAGTCCACAAGAGAAGCTAGGCAAGTTGAGACAAGCAATAGACCGAATGCTGAAAAATCAAAGTTAAAAGGGTAATTGAAGAAAAAATGATGTTGAATGAAACCATAATGAGGAAGCAAATGTGATTAACACCATAAATCTAATTTAACCATGTACTGGAAACTACAAATGGCTTTAAAAATTTGAGAGTAAAATAGAATGTTTTATTTTTCTTATCACCCGCGAGGTATGGAGAGTTCCTCTCATTGACCTTGTTTCTTCATAACCATAATCTTTGTGAGCTGCGCTATGTTCCTGTTTTGAGACAATGGCATTGTTAAACATAAAAGATACATACTACCCAAGCTGAAATTGCTAATTCAATTTTAAAGCCTCAAGATCGATGTTTTCTTCATGTTCAGTCCCCCATTGAGAGGCACGTTTCTTCATTAACTTAGAACATTGCAAACTGAAGCCAGTCGAAAGAGTCTATCCTTCATTACTTTTAATTAATTTTGGTGAAGAGTGGAGAAAAAAAGACTAACTTTGAAGTGGGATGAAATAGAGAAGCGCAAAACCATCCTTGAGTGCATCCAAGTGCTCTGAACCAGTCCGAAAAGAAGAGAGGAAAATATGGGATAAGTAGCTCATTTTGTAACACACTTGGATGACCTTAAAGAGGTTACAAACTAATATGGGTGATCTTAGCACCATAAAATTTACAGCAGAAAAGGACATCTTAACAAATTTACAAACTAATATATTAAGCAGTGCAAAGAATAACTAAGTACCTGATTAACAAATTGATCTTTAAACTTTTCTGGATGTATTTTCCTTTAGAGTGGAAAGCATGCGATACTTGAGCATCCATTCCTATACAAGGTGACATACAGATTCTAAGAAACTGAACAACTATACTGATATAATCATAGTTTTTTTTGTTTTTTTTTGCTTCCTCTTCTAGGAATTAGTTACTACTAAACTAGAACTGGCATTTCCTTTGGATTGTTGAAAAACTTAATGCATTGCAAATCGAGGAATCAGAATAAAATTGTGGTAATTTCAACCTTTTTTTTCAAGCCAGAACTATATGAACAAGGTGAAACAGCACGTTTCTATATATAGTAAAATGTTGGTTATTGAGTTGTAATACTTTTTACTTTCTGTTATGTGATCAACGTTGATACATTAATTCTAGTTTCTACGCAGAACTCTCTCTTTTTTCCCCTTCTTTTTCTAATAATATTTCTATGCATCACCTTAGCATTTCAAGGAACTCATGCATTCTTACCCATGCTGAAATAGTTCCAGAATCCTCCTCGACAAGTGTGGTAGCCTTCCTGAAAAAGGACAACATGAAAATTTATAATAAGAATGCAAAGTAGTGTTACATTTAAGAAGCAACAGTGTTACCAAACTTTTAAAAAATTGGTACGAGTTCTATGTCAACATTTATCATTTCAATTCTTATCGTCTTAATATTTATCTTGTTTTCTTTTGTCAATTGAAGTCCTTAAAAGAACGCGGATGGATATACCTAACCATCTCTTTTACCAGCTAACAAGACATAGAAAGGAATGTTGATAGAAATGGTTTGTGGAAATTAGAAAAGGCTTTTAAATCATGCTACACTATGGTAGTGAAGCAATAACACATTCCATATTGAAAGCATCTGTTTGGGAGACGCGATGGAAAGCATGCAATGAATGGGGCAGTTCAATTCTAGCACTAGGATTCAAAAGCTAGCATCTTCAATCATTTATCTTCAAAGAGGTAGGTTTTCCTACCCCCAAAAATGCTCTTTGAAATGTTTGTTTATATATATATTTTAATATTTCATGAGGTAATTTTTTTATCTTTTGGCTAGGCATTGTTGAATTCGTGTGACGAACATGTTAGAGTTTTAAGATTTTATATTCTTAATCAGTGTCTATTTCTTACATTTTTGGGATTCGATGAAAATGATTTTTTAGCATTTGTTTTCATTTTTGAAAATTTAACATCCTAAGCTTTCCAACAAGCTATCATGAGTCAAAATCAGAGTTGTATTCAATTCTCTTTGAATTTTCAAATTTTCGGTTAAAAACTAAGAAATCTACCAATAGTATACAACAATTTTGTGAAATATAAAATGAAAGAAAAATATTTATTATTATCCAAATATAATAAAATTTAATTTGGAGATTTGTATAGATGTGTAGTATATTGTATAAAAGATTTTGGATTTAAATACACTATTTTTGATACTTTTAAAGAATCTATGCTACATGTTGTTTCTTACAATTCTTAAACTACCCTCAAATGTGATGATTTGTTTGGTTATGTCATGAGTTGTGTTTGTTATGAAAAATCTGCAAGTGCACAGAATCGTAAACAAGTAATAAAGAGTGAGTAGAGTATCGTTCCCATGAGGATTGCGTTAATCTAGCTAAGTACCGAAATTGGTTTAACTCTAAAATTATTTGAACAATCAAATAAAAATAGAAAAATAACAAAACAAAAAAATATATAAATGAAAATCTAAATAACAAAAGACTAGGGTATCCGATTTCACCTAAATTAATCCTATTCAAATTATCTAATTTAATCAATTGATGTTTACTCCCATGCTAATAATGAATTTCTCTTAGGTAGTCATTAATCTTTCTCAAGCATTAATAATTTATCCCAGTTAGCAAATTTCCTACATTTCTATGGAAACTCTAAACTTAGCCAGATTCATTAAGCACAAGAAATTCATAGTGTTACATAAGTCTCATAGATATCTGTATCCTATGATGATCTCATGGCATTCAATCATGGTCTAATTTAATTATCGCTTCTGTAACGCCCGCCTATTTTATGTAACGGATCACGTTAAGTTAGTAACGTTATTAAGGAATGTTATTAATAATAACATTATATGATATGATATGTGATGTGCATGTTACTAATTTTATGTCAAATTTTATGACAGGTGACGACCGCATGGGATCGTTGTGCTCTAGTGTTCATGTGAAATTCTAAGTATATGTTTATTTATGATGCAATATATGACTATTGATGATGCAATGATGTATGAATGTTTTATGTTATGGCATTTAATGACAGATCGACAGGCCGAACCTTTAAGTTCGACAGGCCGAACTTCTTGCCCGAGAACGGCAGGCCGAAGAATCCCACCGGCAAGCCGAACTTGCTGAACCGGCAGGCAGAAAGGGAAAACCGGCAGGCCGAACAAGGCTGACAAACAGTCAGCAGAAATCTCTCCAGAGTTATGGCTGAGATAATTATGTTAATTAGGTGAATTAATTGAGATTAATTGGCATAATTAAGGATTGATTTTATCAATTAAGGGAATTAAAGGGGGTTTGACCTGCATTGATGTATGATAATTTATGTGGTTTCCAATTTTAAATGGGCAAACATGGAAGGTTGTGGGTGATTGTCTGACCTTCCTTTTTCTTTCTCTTCTTTTCCTACGCCTCATGCCCTCAACAGTCAGAAAATTTCTGACTTAATGAAGGGAATTGAATTCCCATCAATTATGTTTATTACGTTAAAAATTTTAACGTTTCTTTTTTCATTATTTTCTCTCCTTCTCACGTTTTCTCTCTCAAAAATTCTGAGACGTTCTCTCATTTGTTTTCTCTTCCTCTTCTCTTCTCCACGAGTTCTTCCTCTCTCTTTCCCACGAAAATTATCTAAGTATATTGGAAGAAAAGTCTTATTTCGTTGGTTGAAATCCAAGGATTTTGATAAGAAACTTCAAGGTATGAATTCGGTTTTTCTGGTAAATTTAAAAAGATGTTCTCCTCTTCAAATTTCGTCTACAATGTCCTCTCTAGGTATTGTATTTTATTATGATGCTCATGAATGTTATGTGTGATGTCTCTTCACGTTTCATGTCTTTTTGGTAGTTTTATGAAAAATGAATATTTCTGTCTTCTACTCTTCATAGTAATGTTACTGTTTAATTTTAAAGTATGAAAAATGTAATGATTATTCAAGAGGTAAAAGAATGAAGATTTCATGAAAAGTTCTTAAGAATGTGCCTATGTATGTATAATGAATGTATTTTGTATTATGAAATTTTTATGAGATTATAATAAGAAAACTGTTTTGATAATTTTTTTTTGGGATTTTTGTTTAATTAAATGTTTTATGTATTTACATGATTTTATGATAATAAAATGATTTTATGCATGATAATATGTTGATTGTATGAAGTTTTAAATAAAAAAAATATATATATATTAATTGTATGAAAATGTTTTATTTAAAAGATAATTATGTTTAAATGTATGGTTTGTCTTATATGCTTAAGGTAATTTTTATGATTTAAGAAAAAAATCATAATTACATGTTTATGTGATGACGATTTTTTTTATGGTTATGAATAATGTTTATAATATGAGATGAGTGTATGGATATTTTATGATAAGTATTGATTTTTATTGCATCTTTAAATGGATAAATGGCATGAACACTCAAGGAAGCGAGCACATCGAGACCGCGGCATCATCACCAAGTGTATTTTTAAGGTTAAGTAAGCTAACGATAAGGTAAGTACATTCTCACCTGCAACATGACACTTTTTCAAGGTTTGATGATATGTTTACAAGGATTTTCATGATGATTTTATGATGATTTTCCTTAAAGGATTTCTTATGAAAGATTTTCATGATTTCAAGTTATGCATGATGTTTATGGCATGTTTTAAAGTATGAAAGTATGTATATATGTATCACCTAATAAGTGTTGCACACCCAATGTTATGAAATGTTATGTTACGATGTCATGTTTGGTTTGAGATTAGCTACCCTTCTCCTCTCATGACGGCGCGCCTATGATGATGATTATGGTGCAACACTTGGGCCCTTAAGATAAAATGGAATAAGTTTTAAAATGGTCAATGTTATGAAAGATATGTTTCTATGAAATTGTGCTTAAGGCACTTTTATGATACGATGACAATGATGATGATGATGATGATGATGTTTATGAATTGTTTTAAATTGTGAGAATTACATGTACTTACTAAGCATTAGCTTATTCATGTTTTATATGTCATGTTGCAGATAAGGGTAAGAGAGTCATGGAATAGGTGGAGGACATGGGACGGCGTGTGAGCAACATGAATGATGAATTGTAACCGGAAGCACGCCAAGAAGAAATGATTTTATGATTTAATCAAATTATATATTTTGAACATATTTTATGTTAAGTTTTTTTTTAATACTTATATTATGGTTTTATAAGTTATTTTATCATTTTTAATAAATTATGAACTTCTGTTATATTTTACGTAAAGTTAGAACGTTTTAAATTAAGTTTTTTTCAAAGAAATGGGGTCTCGGACAGCCTGCCGAACTCTATGGCCGGCTTGTCGAAGTCCCGAAGTTCGGCCTGCCGATCATGATTTTCGGCCTGCCGAACATGGATGAATTTTAGGTCTGATTTGCAAAGCCTCTGCCAACCTGCCGGTTGAGGAAACCCCGACCTGCCGATGATGTTCGGCCTGCCGAACTGTAGGAGTAAGTAAGTTTTAATTGATTTGATGTTTAATGTGATATGTTGTAAAGTCCTAATATTACAACTTGGTATAAGTGTTTTATTAATATAAGTTCATGACTAATTTAAAGTATAAATGAATAAATTATGTTATGGAATAAATTAAACAATGTTCTTCGAAACAACGTTAAGTTAAGTTAAAAAAAAATATCTAAATGGATCCTGGTAATGTAAGTTTAAGTACTTTTAAAATCAATAGTAACGATTAAGTTGATAGTATTTATAAGTTTAAATGTTTATGCAAGTACGGATGTAAGTATGTAATGACATTTGTGACGTCCGAATTAAGGGGCGTTACAGCTTCTTAGCCTCAAATTAAATCACAAGTTATGCAAAAGGTGCGCAAACTTTTACAAGTATTAAGATTAGATTAAACAACCAGCATAGATAATGAATAAACATCGAATTGAATTAAATTAAATAAAAGTGAACATTCATAATCCGGTTATATTGTAGCGCCAGAACAAGAGAAATTAGTTCCTAATGAAACCAAAAACAATCCTAAATAATATCTTAAACATGATGAGTGAAGGAAAAGAACTGTGTTTAGATGCGAAGATGATTTTCGTCTTCGAGTTGTACCGTTCTTCTTGTCTAAAGCAATGAGTTCTCTCCTCTTGTTTGTAGTTTTTCCCTATTAAAATTCATGCTCCAACCTCTATAATGTTCTATTTATAGGCTACGGTTTTAAAGGGCAATTTTGAAATAAAATTACACTGAAATTTAAATTGGGATCATAATGGCCCCTAGACTCAATTTTCTAGTGCCTAGGCTTCGCAATAGCGCCTAGGAGCCAGGATTGTAGTGCCTAGGTGCTATACTTGGCTGTGGATCCTTTTCCAAACTAGCACCTAGGCGCCGCCATGACTATGGTGCCTAGGCTTCAAAGTAGCGCCTAGGCGCTATTGCTGGTTGGCCTCTTTTCACATTATGGTGCCTAGGCACCCAAATTATGGCACCTAGGCTCTATGCCCTTGGGTCTCGTTGCATAAAAATTCATCTTCAAGAGCGCCTAGGTGCCCAGAAGCTAACGTCTAGGCTTTATTTTGTCCCCGAGTTCAATTTTGCTTATTTTTGGTCTGTTTTGTCCCATACTTTGCTATCATGTATCCTTTTTCTTCAAAACCTATAAAAGAACATAGAACCCTATCAAATTCTTATAAATTGCTCAAAGCTAATAAAAATATTAAGTAAAAATCATCTAATTAATTAGCCTAAAACTAACTTATCAGTGTTTAATGCTTAAAAAATTTATAAATGCTCATTTATATGTCTAATTATTGCTTGCAAAATTTTAGCTTTGTGCAAATACTAGAAATAAAGTAAGAAGAAAAAAACCTTAGAAACTACATAGTTCATTATTTTAGCATTTTTTCGGCAACATTTTTGTAAAATTAGAATATTAGAAAAAATATTTAGAGTGATCTAAACATAATAAAATAAATTTGGTGCCATATATGGATGTTAAAGATGTTATGCTAACATTTTAGATCATTAAAATTTTGTATGATTTTAGAAAATTTCTTGATTTTTGATTGCCTATAGGTTATATACGTAGATTGTTTTTGTGATATTTAAAGTATAGAAAAAATATCTATAATAGCTCAAACTTGATGAAATTAGATATGGTAGTGTATTTAGATGTCTAGTATATCTTGTAAAAATTTCAAAACAAGTAGAATTTTAATGATTTTTATAAAATTCGTTTATTTCTTACTACCTGTGCTATTTTTCCAGCAACAGTGTTAAGAATTAAAAAACATAAAATAATAGCTTATAGTGATCCAAATGTGATGAAATTAAAGTTATTAATATTTATAGATGTTTATAATACTTGGTAAAAATTTTAGATTGGTTTGAATTTTGTGCGAATTTTAAAAATTTATAGAAAATTGGGTGTCTGTGTTTTTATTTCCTAGAGCTGTGTAGTGTATTTGAAAATATGAGAATTGTCCTTATGGTAATCAAAAAGTTATAAAATTTAATCTAGTGACATGTGTGGATGTTAAAAGTATTGCATAAAAATTTTAGAGCCATTGTAATTTTGTGTAATTTTAAAAAATTCATTGATTGATGGCTGCCAGTGAAAAATTATGTGAACCTATCCAAGTTTGGAAATTTTTTTAAAATGTTGTGTTTGCAATTTCACTATATGATTGTTCCACTAGAATTGTAATGTCATTAAATCATTGTAATGATGATTTTTGAGACTAAATCATAAATTAATAATATTAGGAATTAAAGCACATCATCGCTCTACGAAGAAGTCGACCTTTCCATGCTTGCTATTTTGGATGATTTGTAAGTAAAGTGCTTACTTGTAACACATAACAATATTGTATATGTTTTTGATATTTTGGATATTTGAAGCATGATTTATCCTCTACATATTTCTAAGGATTTTGGATATTTGAGAAATGATATATTTATATGATTGTATTGAAAACGCATGATATTATTATTGTGAAAGTTATATTTGAATACATGATGTTTTCACATGGCTTAGCATTGTGATTTATAAAGCATCAGACATGGGGCGATTAATACCCCTTATTTTATTATTTGGGAGATTAGTTCCCGTAAGATGATTATTGCCCTTATTTTTTTATTTGGGAGATTAGTTCCCACAGGATAATTAGTACTCTCATTTTATTATTTGAGAGATTAGTTCCTGCAGAGTGATTAGTGCTGTTGTATGATTGTGCCCACAAAAAATGATAATAAAGCCCACACTAAAGCTCAAGCCTGAATTATATTGTACTATAAAAAAATACTTTCATGCATTCATAAAACTTTAAATAATTATTTTGTGAGCTAAAGGCTTTACTTACTAAGTTTATCACTCCTATTATTAAGTTATGTGTTACAGGAACTTCAAATGACTCTAACTCATATGCTAAGTAAGGACGTGTTGTGGCTGCTCCTGGATCGTGTGTGCATATGGCCCGACCTGTGTGTTATTTGTTTTAAGTTATCATCGTGTGTTTGTAAATTTAAAAAATTTTCCAAACTTGAGACTTGGAAAAAAATTTTGTTTTATTGGTATTGTTGTCAAAACTTATGAATTGTTATGCATTTAATATTCCAAGATAATTTCTGCATAATTAATAATGTTGAATTGTTCTCCTTTGAAGAAGTTAAACTATTTTACTTTGAAGTTTAAATTGTTGTTCAAAAGAATTTTGCAAATTTCATTAATTATATTTTTGTACTTTAAAATACTTAGAAGTCACGATTGGGGTCGTGACATAAAATGGTATCAGAGCTAGTGGTTTCTAAAAGCATTTATATAAACAAAACTATATGCACATTGTTCCAGATAGTGCAGTCTCGACTTCACTAGTAAGTTTTCATAAAGTGATTTGCATTATGTGATAATTGAGCCATGAAATATTTTATTATTAATTTCATTTATTGAAGTACTTATACAGTAAGTTGTAAGGCTATATGAAAGAGACTATTTGAAGAAAAAATTCTCTTGGAATAGTAGTGTCCTCATTCATTTCATAAGATTTCCTTAATGATTAAATAAAGCCTTAAATAGAGGTTGGATTTTATGAAACTCTTAGTATCTCTTTGTCATCTAAAGAAATATTTCTTTCTCATTATTTTTTGTCCAAACCCCTAACCTTGATATGCGATGTTATATACATGTTCAATAATTTGAGAATTAATTTATTTATTTTTGGTAATTTTCGGATGGTTTATGGTTATGAAACTCTAAGGAGAATATATATGTACAGACTTAATTTGTATTATTTCAATTCTCATCATGAAAGTGTGGGTTTAGATGATAAAGAAGTGAAATTAGTGGATGATTATTGAATGGTACATCGTTATGAAACCTTAAGGAGAATATACTTTTGGACTTGGGTTGCATTTCTACAAGCCTCATTGTGAAACCTTGGTTTTAGATGATAAAGAGTGAAATTCAGTGATACGAGACTAATGATCTATGCTACATCTTGAGGAATTAGTATAATTGGATTTTATTCGCTACGTTTCTTAAGGGCTATGGCTGCCTTTTATATATATATATATATATATATATATATATATATATAAATAGAGAGTTGTTTGGGGAAGACTATAAACCAAGAAGTTAATATTTTACATGTGCTATATTTTGAGGAATTAGTATAATTGGATTTTCTTTGGTTATCTTCTTGAAGATCTACGGTTGGATTTTTCTTTAATTAATAGAGAGTTGTTTCGAGGAAGACTATAAACCAAATAAATTAATAATAGATTTATACTATATTTTTGATGAATTAGTATATTTGGATTTTATTTAGTTATGTTTCTGAAAGTTTATGATCGATTTTATCTTTTAAGGAATAGAGACTTGTTTATAGGAAGTTAATAAAGAAAAGGATTGACACTTGAATGATTAATGCATAGGCATAAATTGTGCTTGATGAGACATAAAAAAAAAAAATTAGTTTTGAGATGATTAATCTTTGTTTTAATAGAAATTATGCTCTATTGGCTTGAGAATCTTATGAGATGTCGTTAGGATTTATATTTAAATGATCAAGGCATATGCAAGAACAAAGTTTGATGAAATGTTGATGAGATGAAAAAAAACTTAAAGTTTAGGTTGACTAAGCTTGGTTTTAATGGAGATTCATCTCATAAGAGTTTGAAGATGTGTGATATCATTAGGATTTGAATGAGAAGTGTATGGTATTCTAAAGGCTTAGTCTTT
The DNA here is from genome assembly GCA_025403435.1 of Artocarpus heterophyllus. Classification (NCBI taxonomy): domain Eukaryota; kingdom Viridiplantae; phylum Streptophyta; class Magnoliopsida; order Rosales; family Moraceae; genus Artocarpus; species Artocarpus heterophyllus. The sequence continues at coordinate 15,865,713 of CM046354.1, read as the reverse complement.
GATTAAAAAAATTGTTAAGAATTTGATGATTATAGAATAATATTTTAAAGGCATATTCTTTGATTAAAGGGAAGTTCGTTGAAAATTTGGTGATTAATGGTGTATTGATGTCTTTAAGATTTGGAATTTATTCTAAACCTTATTTTTCCAACTTGAAGGAGACCTCTTAGTTGACATTTGAGTCATTTGAATTGTTCAAACGGAACTCCTGTCTCTTTATAAGTTATTCAAATTGATTTAGTAGGAGTTTAAAAGTCAATTTCATTTGGACAGTGCCTACTTAACCTAAATTTCGGTTTTGAATGAATATAATTTTTCTAGAAAATTGATTGAACATTTAGAGACCATATGATAAGCTATAATTATTGTAGTAAATTGTGAGGACGCAATTCCTATAAGTTGTAGGGATTGTAAGGCCCTAAAATTTTAAAACTAAATTATGGTCACAAGTAAATAAATAAATTAATAATTATCGAATTATAATCATGAGCTCCCTATTATTGATATTTTATTGTGATTATTATCACTATTATTATTACTTCTATTATTATGACCATTATTGGCTAATAAATTTCATAAAGTGTTTCAATTGCAGTGTGAAGGTACAAGCCTCGATTATAAAGCATGGTGTGCTAGCATATAATTATTATGATTTGTTAGTAAGTTGTTTATTTGGTGATTAATTGGAAAAAATTTTTAGCTACTTGGATGTTTTATTTTAATTTTTGGAAATTTGAAGAATTTCATTTGAATTTCTTTTAGGAATTACTTTGAATTTTCAAGTTTAGCCAAATATACATATATATATATATATATATATAGCATGTCATAAATATTTTGTTTTAATCATGAGCATCCTTAATTTGCATAAAGAAAATAAATTTAGAATTTTCTGAAAAGTTTTAAAATTTTACGTTTTGACCTCTTAACTTTTGAAAAATTACACTTTTACCCTAAATTTTTGAAAATTTTGCAAAATAATTATTTCAGCAAACCCATGTCCCCACATGCTTTCCATCCCTATTTTCAACTATTGTCTCCACCTACCCTCTCTTTTCTTCCATAACTTTTCTCCCACCCCTCTCTTCTTCCACGACAAAAACACCAAAATTATGTAGTCAACTTCAGAAAAACTCCAGCCACCTTCCCTTAGAGAAACCAAGTGAAACCCACAAGAACTCTTAGAGAAAATCCATCCAAATATCAATTCTAGTACTAGGATTCAATAGCTAGCATCTTCGAGCATTTGTCTTCAAAGAGATAGTTTTCTTAACCCCAAAAATATTCTTTGAAATGTTTGTTTATATATATTTGAATATTTCATGAGGTAAATGTTTTGATCTTTTGGCTAGATGTTGTTGAATTTGTGTGACGAACATGTTAGAGTTTTAAGATTTTATGTTCTTGAGCAGTGTCTATTTCTTACATTTTTGAGATTTTATGAAAATGCTTTTTAAGGATTTGTTTTCATTTTTGAAAAGTTGACATCCTAGGCTTTCCAACAAGCTATCATAAGTCTAAATCAGAGTTGTATTTAATTCTCTATGAATTTCCAAATTTTCAATTAAAAGCTAAGAAATCTGTCAATAGTATACAACAGTTTTGTGAAATGTAAAATGAAAGAAAAATAATTATTGTTATCCAAATGGAATAAAATTAAATCTGGAGATTAATATAGATAATTAGTAAATTGTATAAAAAAATTTTGGATTCAAATACACTATTTTTGATATTTTTAGATGATCTATGCTAAATGTTGTTTCTTATAATTCTAAAACTACCCTCAAATGTGATGATTTGTTTGGTTGTGTTATGAGTAGTGTTTAATACTAGAAAAATTTATAAATACTCATTTACATATCAAATTATTGCTTGCAAAATTTTAGCTTCATGCAAATACTAGAAATAAAGTTAAAAAAAAACTTAGAAAATACACTGCTCATTGTTTCATCATTTTTCCAGCAACATTTTTGTAAAATTTGAATATTAGGAATATACTTAGAGTGATCCAAACATAATGAAAATAAATCTAGTGCTATATATGGATGTTAAAGATGTTATCCTAAAATTTCAGATCGATTAAAATTTTATATGATTTTAGAAAATTTCTTGATTGTTGACTGCCTGTAAGTTATTTACAGTGGCAAATTGTTTTTGTGACTTCTAAAGTATAGGAAAAATATCTATAATAGCTCCAACTTGATGAAATTAAATCTAGTAGGATATTTAGATGTCTAATATTTCTTGCAAAAATTTCAAAGTAATTAGAATTTTGATGATTTATATAAAATTTGTTTATTGCTTGCTACCTGTGTTATTTTTCTAGCGGCAATGTTATGAATTAAAAAACATAAAATAATAGCCTATGCTATTCAAATGTGATAAAATTAAATTCAGTGATATTTATAGATGTTTATAATACTTGGTAGATTGGTTTGAATTCTGTGTGAATTTTAAAAATTCATGGAAAGTTGGCCGTCTATGTTTTATTTTCTAGAAACTATATAGTGTATTTGAAAATTTAAAAATAGTACTTACAATAATCAAAAAGTAATAAAATTTTATCTAGTGACATGCATGGATATTACAAATACTGTATAAAAATTTTAGAGTCATTGTAATTTTGTGTAATTTTAAAAAATTCGTTGATTGATGGCTACTAGTAAAAAACGTGTGAACCTGTCCAAGTTTTGAATTTTTTTTTAAGTGTTGTGTTTCCAATTTCACTATATGATTGTTCCGCTAGAATTGTGATGTCATTAAATCATTGTAATGATGATTTTTAAGACTAAATAGCAAATTAATAATATTAGGAATTAAAGCACACCATCGCTCCACGAAGGTGCCGACCTTTCCACGCTTGCTATATCGAATAATTTGTAAGTTAAATGCTCATCTGTAACATAGAATGTTATTATATATGTTTTTGATATTTTAGATATTTGAAACATGATTTATCTTCTGCATATTTCTAAGGATTTTGGATATTTGAGAAATGATATATTTATATGATTGTTTTGAAAACATATGATAGTATTATTGGGAAAGTTATATTTGAATGACATTTTCACATGGCTTAGTTTGTGGTTTATAAGGCACCAGGCATAGGGTGATTAATAGCCCTTATTTTTTTATTTGGGAAATTAGTTCCTGTAGGGTGATTAGTGCCTTTATTTTATTATTCAGGAGATTAGTTCCCGTAGGGTAATTAGTGTCCTTATATAATTGTGCCCACAAAAAAAAAAAACAATAAAACCCACATTAAGGCCCAGGCTTAAATTATATTGTACTTTAAAAAAACACTTTCATGCACTCATAAAACTTTAATTAATTATTCTGTGAGCTAAAGGCTTTACTTACTGAGTTTACCACTCATATTATTAAGTTATGTGTTATAGGAACTTCAAATGGAGCCTCTAGCTCAAATGCTGACTGAGGACGTGATTGTGGCTGCTTTGGGATCGTGTATGCATATGACCCGACCTGTGTGTTATTTGTTTTAAGTTATCATCGTGTGTTTACAAATTAAAAAAAATTCAAAACCTGAGACTTGGAAAAAAAAATTTTCTTTTGTTGGTATTGTTGTTGAAACTTAAGAATTGTTATGCATTTAATATTCCAAGATAACTTCCACATAATTAATAATGTTGAATTATTCTCCTTTGAAAAAGTTAAATCATTTTACTTTGAAGTCTAAATTGTTTTTCAAAAAAAAAAATTACAAATTTTATTAATTATATTTTTGTACTTTAAAATACTTGGAAGTGACGATCGGCTCATGACAACAAACTTTCGAAAGTATAGATTTGTTGTAGGATACTTGGTTCCTGAAAACATTTCAGTCACAGACTAAAAATGTTCCAACTTTTCACACATCTCTTTCGCTGTCATCTAATCATGGTCAAAAGGAAGAGTCTTATATGTAGACTCACGTTGTTTAAGTCGAATGAAGACATCTTTGTACAACAATGCTATAGAAAGCATAAAATATGTGTTGTTCCACCTGGTAGCACAGTCAGGTGCGTACTTTTTAGTATATGGAACCTTCAGTTGGCGGGCGGCCTCTTCAAACTTTTCAACTCTCTTTGGCGTTGCAGTCCAGAAAGCAACACTATCACGGATAGCTTCGACACCACCATCAATTGCACTTAAACCAACCTTCACAATTAAATTGAGAATATGCGGACAACATCGCATATGAAAGAGTTCACCATCGAATATCAATGAACTAGAAGTCAACTTACCAGAAATCAGATTAACATAGCATCATTAGTGCCACAATTGTCCACGGTCATTGTTGATCTCTTTCTATCAATATTCCAGTCCAATAAGCAAGACATCATGTGGGCATGGAACATAAATGAACCTCCCAACCAAATACAAAATAGAGTAATTATTAAATATAATATCTTAAAAAATAAAGCAAGAAAAAGGAATAAAAACATCACATTAAAATTGTTATCTGATAATTTGAATCCGTAAAATCCAAGAGTCATCAATAAAATACGCTGTCAAAGTCATATGAGCTCTCTTTTGGTTAGAAGCAGTCCATAAATCTGTAATTATTGCAATTCTTCCCTTATTCCCCTAAACAGTTGTTGTGTCTTAGACTTTTGCACTTCATAGATTCCCATGATACCTTTTTCTATGGTGTTTCTAGAGACATGATTGAACAAATGGCTGCAAAGAGCTAATAAACTTCCTAAAACCTGAATGTTAAACCATCGAAAGAGAGTTTTCATGAAGGATGATCATGTTGACCAGTTGCTCTCTTGCATAGTCTTGATCAAATGTGTACGTCCCATTTGACATTTTCCCCTCTTTCGAAATGTTGAAGTCAAGAAATGACTGTCTTATGTTTCTATTTTTCCTCAGTGGACATGTCTTGAAATGCTCGTGTAGATGCTTTGTCTCACTCCTATTAGAACCTGGCAACTTTTTTTTCACAGTGATTGCAAATTGCCTTCCTTTGACCATTAATATTCTTCTTTTTAAAGCGGTTCCAAACCACAGGTGTCAATCTCTTTTTCTTACTATCGTCAGGTATATGAACAGTATCTTGTTCAGTGTCACCCTCTGCTGGAGTGTCAATTTTTGTAGAGTCTCTATCAGTTAAATCATGAACCTTAATTGGTACGTGCGTTAATCCAACCTCTGCCACGAGAACAGAAAAACCATAATTTTCTTTTCTTCAAAAAAACACTCTAGAAGAAAAGAATTGAATTGTAACTCAAACCTACAAACTAAACAAGGGCATTATTTTTACTGGCTTGTTTTTGACCAATTTCGTCAGAACAGACCAAATATTGTACATACAGTTGAACCAATAACTATAGATGTTGGAAGTATAGCATATAATGGAAAAAATAAGAGCTACTTTTGTGTCATGGAATAGATGATTCTCACAATTTTCAAAGGTTCTCACAAATAACAGCACAAAAAATAAAAAAATGTTGAGAACAATACGGTAAGAAAACTACCAATCTATGTGATGTGCTGCATTGCCAGCAAGGACACCACCAATTAAAGTGCTTTTTCTTTTTTTTTTTTTTACCTCAATTAATTACTCAAAGTTCATATGTCATACCGACGTTTACCATCCTCTTGTGGGGAATATCAAACGCTGTGTCATGATTCCGCCTCAAGTTCCTCTTCAAGAAATTATAAGCATAATTAATCAATACCCTTTTTCCAAAACAAGCTCTTCGACCAGCAATCACTTCGCTTTCTCCCATCAAGTGGACAATACCATATCTCCATGCCTCCTCAATAGCTTCAATCTCTCTGCCCACCATCACGTCATCATCATGTCGTTTTCTCTCATCTTCCTGATTCTCCACGCTAACGCTATCCTCGTTTTCAATCCCTTCATGATCAGCCAGTCGTCCCTCATTTTCCTTCTCACAACTCAACCAAAAATCCGTCCTTATGAACTCCTTCAATCTCTCGATCAACATTGTGTCAAAGGGTTCCTTCCCCTTCCGAAAATCAGTATACCCGTACCTTGCAACACACCGAAAAACGTGCAGCTCTTTGGGCTCGATTCTTCAAAAGTGGAACCTCTCTTCTGCCGGAACCTTGCTTATAGGCAACGACCTAATGGAGACGAAGACAAGCACCGAGTGCAATACAGGCACATTCCCCACATAATGCTTGAAGATTGGAGGAATTCCCTGAACAAGCTCAGAGTAGAACAGGCCAAACCCAGGTATGCCACAAAGTTCGGGCTGTTTGCAATCTCCTTCACCTCTACAGGAGAAATCTTGTTAGAAACTTCGTAATTGTACTTTTTCCTGTACACGTCGTTCCAAACGAGCATGATCGTCACTAATACGGCCCCAAACACGAGGGGAAGATACCCTCCTTGGTCTATTTTGTAGAGGACTGCGCTCAGGTAAACAAGTTCCATGGCGCCAATGATGAGGACGTACAAAATTATGTAAATGATGTGAGTTTTCCATATCATTACCATGACTAGTAAAAATAAGCATGTTGTGATCACCATTACCATCACCACTGCTAGTCCTGTGAATAGAATACAATGAATTGAGAATTTTCAATAGTGGAACAGCAATCTCAAATGTCATCTTTTGTTTTTTGGTCAGCCATCATTAATTCACATGCTAACTACAGAGTCACAAAATTTATAATGTGACAAATGATAAGTAATTGAAAACTAATACTTGGCCAAAACAATCAAGTTCGTTGAACTAATCAAAAAAATCCCGTGTATTTATTATATAATTACAAGATTCTACATTATGATTTTTGACCGGTAGAAAAATAGTGGCGAGAAAAGTTGATATGTAATATTTTCCATAAAAATATTGGGTTCAACACAACACATTAATAAAAAAAATGAACCCTACAACATGTAACTTATAATGGGGTTTAATTTCATTAATTGTGGTACTTAGCACTATTGTGCTCCCAAGCATTTTTTTATAATTAGTGGTAGGCCTAAAAAGTGGGCCAATCCTAGTTTAGATCTATATTTTTTAAGTCAAGCCAAGTTAGAAAAAGGTTTTCTAGTTCATAATAAGTTATATCCCAAGCTAATGTTGAGGTTTCTTGGCCAACAAAAGCATAAGCCAGGTTAGGTTAATATTTTTCGGCCCATGGACCATTTTTGCCTAGGCCGAGCAAGTATAGTGCCAAGCTATGCCTGCCCAAACTTCGCCTAGCCTACTAAGGCCAACTTTTTTTCTTTAAATAATTACAAAATTAAAATATTTAATTAATTCTTCAATGTGATTTTATTCTGATAATTTTTCTTGGGAAATTTATTTTTGTTCAATAATTTTAATCAAATTTAAAGGTTTTTTTTAATCTTGTAATTAAAAACTTCATTATTACATATAGTCATATAGACCAATTGAGCTTTCCTAACTTGGTCTATGATAAGTTGGACTCTCCTAAGCCCACAAGCCAGTTTGACATTTTGACTTGGCCTGACCTATATATGGATTGTAAGCTAGGGTAGGCCTTGTGTACTTTCTAACCGAGTCGTTTGAACAAACGAAAAAAGAGAGCAAGAGAGAGAGATGAAATGAAATTAATACGTACCATAGGCATTTCCAAGCAGCACAACGTCTTTGAAACCTAAAGTTACTGCCACACAACCAACATGAGAAAGTAGTTGATTTCAGGAACATAAACTTGACCTGTGTAATTGGCTGAGGTATGAACGATCTTCACGCAAGGGAAACACCCCAAAGCCAAGGATCGTTGAACTATAGAAAAGTTCCCGAAATCAAGGATTGACTGGCTACGATGGATGCCAACACAGCCAGTATAAACATTGGCCAGTACAAAGGGCCTGCAAAATAAAACCGTCCGTCACATTTAATACAAAGGTTGTAACCAACTTAAAATGCAAAGAGTCTTAGATGCGTAAAGATTTTCACCTGGAATGGACTTGTAGAAAGTGTCAGCAACATCATCAGCATGCTTACCAAGAAAAGCGGTTTGTCCAGCATAGGCTAAGATAATAGCTGGATATGCTACAACGCAAGCGCTGAGTCTAATGGACCTCACGGTGAAGTGTCCCACATCAGCAAATAGAGCTTCAGCTCCTGCAAAGTTTATTAAAAATATATATTGCAAACGGGTTATAAACTATACAATTGCATTTCTAGTAGTATGGAGGATGAATTAGAATTTGGAACCTGTTATGCATAAGACAGTGCCACCAAGGGAAATCCAAGCGTCTTTTTTGTTCCTGATAAAGTAGTCCACTATGTATTTTGGATATATAGCTTTGATAACGGAAGGGTCGAACTTAAAGAAATTATAGAGCCCAATGCCAGCAAGAAATGCAAACCAGAGACAAAGTATTGGAGCAAAACTGTTGCCCATTTTGTCAGTTCCAAATCTTTGAAACATAAATAAAGCAATCAACATGACCACTGATATCCAAACAATCTTACCTGTCAACCAAAAATAAATAAATAAAGCAATTAACATTTATGAATGCTGGTAAGATTATAGCATACAACATTTTTTAATGTTAATTCAACTTTGATACCTTGTGTCATAGTTGGCGTTGCTTCCTTGATACCTCCAACAGCCAACAAAACTACGAACAGATTAGAACAAAAAGTGATTTCAGAATCTAATTTATGTAACAATTGTAAACCGACAATGACAGAACTCAATGAGAGAAGGAAATTTTATAAATACCAGAGATGCAAGGAGTGAAAATGCCATCCCCAATCAACATGGAAGTGCCAACGATCGTGACAAACAATAGCAAATGCTTGACGAAGTTGCTCTTCTCTAGCTTAGCTTTAATCCATGTCACCCTCTTAAGGCGGTTAGACGGTATCTCAAGCAGGAAATTTGAGATATTCTTGTCCTCGGCTTGCTCACTTGGGGTCAATCCAACATTTGCATACCGGCATATGAGAGAATACATAGCAAACGTCCCTCCTATTGAAATTGATGACGTCTATATATAAATTGTGTAGGTTTGAGTTTTCTCTAGTACTTGTAACTAATCCAAGTACTAGGTTTGAGAATACAAAGCAAAAGATTTGAGATTTTTCCCAATATTTTATTTTCATATTTTCAAAACGAAATACAATTTCCAATCCCAAAGATTTTCTTTCATCATTTTTCAAGATGTGGTCAAATATAGCTTGGTTATGATTGAAGCACCAATTGCAATAAAATACAGCGTAATGAAGGTTATAATTAGGCTTAGATTGGCTAAATGACGCAGAATAATTTGCTTCAACAATTGATAATGGCATATAATATCAATGTAATAACTTTTAATTAAGAAAACAAGAACCTTTTTTTTTAATACGAGGTAGAATCAAACCCACAACCTCCTTCAAAGTCCCACCCCACCCAAACCCTAGAACGCTAGATCATGTGATTTTAGGCGAAACCACGAGACTTTAATTCGAACCAAACACACAAATGCACACGCACAAAAGAGGTCATTGGTAGAGACAAGTTATGCGGCCCTGCTCAATTTTTAAAAATTAATACTTTTTGCCCTATTTTTTTTTTTCAAAAAATTAGAGTTTTCTAAGGACTCTCCTGACCAAATAAATAAATGTCAACAAAGTTGTTTCATTTCTTTTCTTCAAATCCAAAGAATTCCTCTTACTTTTTATATAATATAGGTCATCTATTTAGAATTAGAAAAAAGAAAAAAAAGGACGTTGAAATACCTATTTTTTTCTAATTTTTTCCAATCAAACAAAGAATTCAAATTAGTTTTTTATCGACATTGACATGAGTGTTTTATATCGAAAAAAATTTCACCTCTTTATTTTGAAAACATTTGTCACCGTGTCCCTACAGAATACTTGAAAGATGTTATTGTGTCTCTCATTTTATAAGAAAAATTATAACTATAACCCCATTAAGTCAAAAAATATATAACTCTATATTCATTAGATAAAATTCTATTTTTTTTTTCTTTGCGCCTTAGTAAGAAAAATGCCTGGCTCCGCTACTAGAAAAGGTTAAGAAAAAAATCATAAAATATTGAGGAAAAAAAAAAAACATACCGTCACCATTGTCGGTCGCCTGTAAAACATTGAAGACGTACTTGACCAATGTGCTTAAGGTGAGTGTATAAAAGATAACTGAAAGAGCACCCAAAGTGTCGTCTTCATGTTTGATACCATTTGGGAAGACGCTCGCATACACGTATAAAGGTGAAGTCCCAATGTCACCGTAAACAACTCCAATGCTCTAGAATGCTAGATGCAATATCACCGACCATTTCATACCCTAAAATTACATTAATCCCAAATATAATTATAACTTATTTCATTTTGTCTTCAGAAAAACTGCAATAAATCATCTACCAATCCTACAAAAAAAACAAATAAGAAACAACGACTATTAGCATAATTTTGCCAATGAAAACAATCAAGAAGTTATACATCGTTATTTGGTTATCCAAGGGGAAAAACGTACATTAATAAAAAAAATATTTAACTTTTTTAAAATAAAATATATGTAAACTCGAGATTAAGAAAAAAGAAAATTGAATTAGAAGACCAGAAGAAAGGAAAAAAAAAAAAAAAAAAAGAAGGATAGGAGACCTTGGAGCCATGGCGATCAGAATGCCCGGGAATGGTGCGAGTTTCAATGTCTAAGGAGTCTAATCTCTTCAACTTCTCAGACGAAAGTTTGTTCCTCATTGAGAGATCTCCTTGCGTCTCAGAATCTCCTTGTTCCACTTCACCAACCATAAATCAGCCTTCAATTGAAAAACAAACAAAAACCCTAGTACGTGAACCAAACGTCAAAAGTGAAAAAAAAAAGAGAAGTAAATTATGGTTGAATAGATGGAACATCAGAATGTACTAGTCGACGAATATGAAGGAGAAAATGACCAAATAGGTTATCATTTACGTACATATTGTAGAAACTGCTCCATATTTTAAGGAAACGGTTTCTACATTAATTTTAAGGTAACAGTTTCATGTCATAATTGTGGTCCATTATTAAATTTTGATTCATCATTTCCTGCCCATATAAGTTTAGAAACGTTCTTCATTTGCTTTTTGATGGAGAGAGCAGAGAAGAACAAGTTTCACAGAGAAACTTGGGTCCGCGAGTCCACAATTCTTTTTAGAAACAAAAGCAACGCTTATAGCCGGAGGGAAGCAGCTACGTTGTGCAACAGACACCGACAGTTCGTTCTACGTCAATGACGGGAGGTACACCAATTTATATTTCCGCTGCGTTTTTATATGCCTTAAGTTACCGCATATAAATTTAGTGCTAACACTTATTGCCGGCACTTGTAATTTATATGCAACTACAGACACGCGTGAAAGCAGTGTTCCCAGCGCATAAGAAATTTCCGTGCAACAGCCTTCGGTTATTTATTTATTTATTTCCCTAAAAAGTCACGTTTTGTTTTTAACAGTCTGAATACCATAAAAATTTTGTCTATTATTGGTTAGTAAATATAGTCGTTGACATCCCTTTTATAAATTCTTTTCTTGGCTTGCTTGTTGTCTACTCAAATAATTTTTTTGTTATTTGCAACGATCTCACAGTCTCATTTTTGGAAAGTGAAAAAAAATGTCATTTTTTTTTATATTTAATTTCCTTTATTAAAGGATGGGTCAGCAATGTTATCTTAATTTTTTTAAAAATAAATGTTATCTTGGATTGGTTGCTTGATATGCGTAAATTACTATGCTTAATATGCGTAAATTGCTATCTTCCTCTCAAAATACATAAATAAAGAAATAAATGAATTACTATCTTAATGCGTGGTCGGGTTTTTTCCCTCAAAAAGATCCGCGACGCCTCTTTGAAACGAAAACGTAGCGATATGTAAGGTATAATACTTCAGAAAAAGATTACCTTATAATTTTTTGAAAATTATATATATGGAATAAAAAATTTACTCAAACAACTAATCAATAATATTCTCAGTATATCTACATAAAAAATGTAATTATATATTTACTGCTTGATCTAAACAACTAGAAAGGCATTTTTTTTACCCTTCAGAGGAATTACGAAAGGAATTTTTTTATGACTAATTTAGGAAACGCGTTTAGCATTTAGCTAGGAGATGTGCAATTAACACTTTTCCATACAACCAATTATATATACCAGTAGTATATTTTCTAACATATATATATTTATACATTATTCTAAAAACATATAATTGTATATTGTGAAGTAAAAACTTATACTCGTCTATTGTTAAAAAAAAAAAATCTACAAATGTTATTACGCTCTTCACAGACACATATATGACTACCATACTTTTATATTACACATCAATAACTTATTCCCACAGACATAAATTTAGTTTATCGAGTTTATCACCCAAATTTCTTCGCAATGCCATTCAATAAAGTTCTGAATTGTGTGATTATTATTATTGTTGTTGTTGTTGTTATTTACATGAGTAACGAAAGTTCTTTTTTCGTGGAGATAAGATCTTTCAATATATATGCCATCGAAATAATTCCCCGTAGAGTAGATTCCATGCCATATCTTTCGTTAGTTTTCTTCTCGATATTACAGAGGTTAAGTTCGGAAGGCCCCAAATATTTTCTATATTTTAGCTAATATTTTGTTTAGATTTTTTTTTAAGAAAAAAGGCCAACTATTTTCTATTTTTTGGGAACTCAACAAAAGTCAATAATTGTTATTCATGAAGGAAAAAAAAAAAAAAAGAGTGGGCAATATACCCTTAAACATAGGGAGATGTTTGCGCTGAGGAGATGGATTTGACGGATCAGCAATTGAAGCCCTGCAAATGTGAATATGACTTATGACGTTTGTGACACTTACTTTTTTTTTTCTGGTTTGGTTTATGGATGTGAGAGGATGGGGGTTAGGGATTGTTTTTAATCTCATACCGTCGCTCTGTAATTTCCTCTCTTCTTTGCTGCTGTTTGTTATTTGCGCTGCCAAGCAAGTTAAATTATACACTTGTAACAATTTGAGAGCGTTCCAATAAATTTACAAGCTCTGGATGTCTCTTACAAATGTTTTTATAAATTTGCAAGCTCTGGATGTCTGTTGTTTCCACACCCCTTTTGTTCAAAATTTTATGTATTTTCTTCACCTATATTTACTTGGTTCACCAGCCTGAATCCAGTTCTCACTCGTTCTTTCTTCTTGCCAAATATGTGTTTGGTGTTGGCATCACATAATGGACATGGCGTGGGCATCACAACAAAATTTTATTTTATTTTTTTTGTTAAAGTTTTTTTTTTTTTTTTTGGTTGGCGTGTTGATAGTGATTAGATTCTGCAAATGAGGGATTGGTTTCTACGGTGTCAACTCTTTTTTCTATTTTTTTTTTATTTTTACATTGAAGCAGTGAAATGGAAGATTAAAATAGATTTCTGAATTGGTTTCTTTGATTTAAAAGGCCAGATAGAAAATCAAAATGAAAAGTAAAGATGGAGAGGCATTTGGATCTTTCTGTTATGTTTTTATTTTTATTTTGATTCTTGTTACTAGTAGTTTGTTAATTTGTATAGTCTAGTCATTTTTGTTTAATGATTTTATAATGTTATTAGGTTGTAATAATTTTGCAAAAACAATTGTATGGCGGTGGTATTTATTAGAAAAAAAATATAATTGTTAGGTTGTGGGATAGAATCTAGCATGTTTTAGGACGGACTCTTGCAGGTCTAATTTTGCAACGTACCAGGTTACAATCTGGTGCCTTGCATCAACGATCAAAGGCGGTTGATATTGCTTTATTTCTAAGAAAATATGTTAGAATCTGATGGAATTGGAACCTACCATGTTAAACTACGCGAATGGAGGTATCGATGCTTCTTTGTTTTAAAAAAAATATGTTAGAATCTATGAGTTTTAAACTTTGAAACCTACCATATTACAATCCAATACCCCACGCCGATGACCAGAGGCGATAGGTGTTTCTTTGTTTCTAAGAAAATATCTTGGAATCTAGTCGATTTCAACTTTGAAACTTATCAGGTTACAATTCGGCACCCTGCGCTAACGTTAAAGGTGTTTGGTGCTTCTTTGTTTTAAAAAAAATATGTTAGAATCTAGTAGATTCTAACTTTGGAATCTATCATGTTATAATTTGGCACTTTACGTCAGCGATCAGGGGCAATTGGTGCTTATTAATTTCAAAGAAAATATGCTAGAATCTAGTAGTTTCTAACTTTAGAACCTATCAGGTAATAATCTAGTACCACACGTTAGTGATCTAGGGTTGTTAGTGCTTCTTTATTTCAAAGAAAACATGTCAAAATCTGGTAGATTCCAAATTTGAAGCCTACCAGGTTACAATTTGGCCTCTCGCACTGGCGACTAGAGTAATCTACCACATGAGGAAGTAAGAAGGGATGGTAATTTGAACTTTTAATAAATCACCTTTTTTTAATTAAAGAAGGAATGGTAACTTGGACTTTTACTTAAATCACAAGTTTTAATTAAAGAACAGTTTTGTAAAGAGCTTTTTAGGGGGACAATCTTAAAAAGTACTCCTTAGGGAGCATTCTTTTAGTTGCCTATTTCAAAATGAAGAAGAAGAAGAAGAAGAAGAAACAAACAAAATATCATAGGAAAAATTATAAGAATGTACTCATATATTAAACAGCAATCAAGGAAAAAAATAAAAATAAAAATAAAAATAAGAAAGAAAATGCACCAAATAGCATAAGTTAGTAGGTGTTTAGTAAACAATAGCATAATTTTTTTTTTTAAAGTGAAGTATGTAGGATATGTAGGACCAATCTATCACTATGTTATAATTTATTAAAACCCCAAAAAACTCCCACTTTACACATCTTATTTTTTTTCTTTTTTTTTCCTTCCTCATTTCTCTCCCTCCTCCCTTCCCCAATTAGTTCACTATCTTCCTTGTAGATCCCAATTAGGGGTGTTCTAGAAATCCGTCAATTTGTAAAATTTGCTCAATCCAATCCAATCTAAAAATTTTAGACTGCGTTGGGAAGATTTTTAGATTGGTAACGTAGCAGATTGAAAAAAAAATCTCAATCTAAAGGTTTTGGACTATATTATGAATTAAAGAATTCTCAATCCGTCCAATTCATCAATCCAAAACCCATATGTATATATCTTATAATTTTTAATTTTTTTGAATTTTTAAGCACCGTGATGCATGAACAATACTTTATTTTAAGTTTTTCTTTTGTTTAAGAATACTTGATTTTAATTTTGTATTGAAGTTAGTTTATCTTAATGATTGCTTGTAACAAATTTCATTTTATTAAGTAATTTTATATTATAGATTATTTATTTTAATTTTTAATGTTGGAAAAAATTCAATATTCTTATTTTTAAATGTCATAGCTCAATCTATAAGAGTAATCAAAGGTTTTGGATCAAATTGTGGATTATGATTTTTCTAATTCGAAGGTTTTGGATCGGATTATGGATTGGCTCAATCTGAAAGGTTTCAATTGGATTGTGGGTTGACCTTAAATTCGTAAAATCTAATCCATGAACATCCTTAATCCTAATGACGTTCGTCATTCGTAGATAATGCCACCTCAATGAGGAGCTTCAAAGAGCGAAGGCCTTGCGACCAATAAGTGAACTTGCAACAGAGATCATGATATGGTTATAGATTCACTAGAGTTTTCATCATTGACACCATCGAAGCTCGTCTCCACTATTATCAGGAACACAAACTATCTAACAATGCTAGATCAATTTTAGTTTGATGAAGTTGACTTCTGATTTGGACAGACTATAGGTCGCTGGAGAAGATCGGTGGTTGTGGTGGCTGCATGGAAGCATTGAAGCAAAAAATTCAAGGAATGGTGGAGGAACAGTTGGGAATACATAGAGACGAGAAGGAGGAAAAAAAACAAAAGAAAAAGAAAAAGAAAAGGCATTTTGAAGTTTTTTGTGAGTTTTGGTTGGTAAATATTTACCTATGAATACATAAGAGTCGTTTAAATTAATAGATGTAACTTTATGCATTTATCAGTTTATACATATATTTACCGATAAATATTGTATTTACTAGTTAGTGACATCGTCCGAGTCGTTTTGGTAAATCTACATAAATTTTGGCATTTACATTATAATATAGGTATTGCTAGCCGATGACGATGTTGGACGATGCCGAAATCATTCCAATAAATCTATGTAAATACAAGTACTTGCATATAAATATGACATTTATCAACAAGTGAACATATCAAATTTGTTGAAGTAAATTTGTTTAAATATGTATATTTATCGATTGATGACATTATTGGAGTCGTTCCAGTAACTTCATATAAATATATATTTACTAGTATATACGGTAGTTATGGTTTCCTACGATGTTGTCGGTGTCAATAATGTCCTATGATATTGCTAATAAATATGTGTTTTTATCAACTAACGCTGGTGAGGGGGAGGAGAAGGAAAAGGTTATTTTTGCTTTTTTGAAATTATTGTAAACCTAATTTTTTTATGATATGTTATTTACTAATCTTTTTGAAAAACTAAGTTATCATTTACTAATCTAATTATGTTATTTGCCTCCCCTTAAAAAAAAATGCCCTCTTTCTTTTTTATTTAGAAAATTATGTATTGATTTTTTTTTTTTTTTTGCTTGTTGTTGCACTTGTGCAATATCTTTTCTCTTTCTCGTAACAAAAGTTCATTGCAACATCACTTAGAAAAGATTAGAAAAGATTGTTTAAAGATAATAGATTTTACACTGATTAATTTACTTCGATTTCTTTAGGGCAAAATCAAATATTTAACCAACAAAGTAGTGTTTGGCCGGTTCTCGTCTAAGGCATGTTAACGCAAGTTTTTGGAATCCTATAAATCTTTCTAAACCTCTCCAACTTGAGTGTACGAAAAACGACATTACAAGAGCATAACTAATGGTAATTTAGGTTTAATGGTTTATATTTATGTGCTAACATAATTAGAGTAGACTAACTCTATGTTTAATGGTTTATATTCATGAGCTAATATAGTTAGAAAAGACTAATTCTACATATCCACGCGTAGGGCAGTAATATTAAACCATGTTTTGCATTCAATCACTAAGGATGCTCAAAACCAGTCATACAAGTTTGTGCCGAATTTCACTCGCCGGCATTGTATATAGGATTTAGGAGCTTAAGAACTTCTTTGCGTACAAATATTATTTAATTGCCTAATATTATACTAGGCCCATGGTTCTTGCTCTCGAGCACTCCATCTCTCCCACCCTGTGTTCTAATCACAAAAGGCTTAAAGCTCATAAGTCATTCCCACTTTAAGCATGCGCTTGTGAGGAATATCAAATACTTTCTCAGTCTGCCTCAAATTCTTCTTCAAGAAATTGTAAGCATAATCAATCAAGATTCTCTTCCCTATTCCAGCCTCTTTGCAAGCCACCACTTCATTTTCGCCGATCAAGTGAACAACGCCGGCGCGCAACGCTCGGTTGAGTGCCTCAATCTCCATGTCCAACATCTTATTTAGCTTCTGATAATGATCATGGTCATCATGATGATCGTCTCCTTCAACGTGCTTTTCATCTTCATAATTAGTAGTTTCATTATTCTTATTATTAGGGTTGAACACTTCTCTTGAGTCTTCGCCATTTTCAATGACATGATCCAATTTAACAGCTCTATTCTGATCCATATTATTGTTCGCATGGAACATCCAAAAGTCGTATTCCATGAACTCCTTCAACTTCTCAACCAACAGCTTCTCGAACAGCTCATGCTCGTGCTTGTGACGAACGTCGTTGTAGCCATATCTCGTCACGCAGCGAAATACATTCATTTCTCTAGGCTTGACTCGGCGAAAAAGAAAGCGCTCCTCCGGAGGAACCTTGCTTATGGGCAAGGACTTAATGGATATGAAAACAAGGACGCAGTGCAAAGCAGGGACATTTGACACATAATGCTTAAAGATGGGTGGAATGCCGTGAACAAGTTCCGAGTAGAACATGGCAAGGCCGGGAATTCGACATAAATTTGTCTCGACGGAAATAATTTTCTCTACTTCCTTGGAAGAGATTTTGTGTTCGAGCTCATAGTAGTACTTTCTTCGGTATACGTCGTTCCAAATGAACATGACAATCAGTAGTATACCGGCAAATGCGAGAGGAAGATATCCTCCTTGGTCGAATTTGTAGAGGACTGAACTCAGATAAAGAAGCTCCACGGAGCCAATGACAAGGACGAAACTGATTACTAAGAGTATGTTGGTCTTCCAAATCATCAACATGATTAGTACCAAGAAGGATGATGTGAGAGTCATTACGAACACCACAGCTATTCCTGCAAGTACAAGAATTAAAATATTTATTGTCAGTTGCTAGTAGACTATGTCAAGAGGGGGAAAAAACTGAAATATAACTCTGGTTCTCTTTCTTCATTTTTTTTGTGCCTCGCTAATAATATTTATTATGTCATTTAACGGACCAATTGTTGTTAGAGCAACATTTTAATAGGGATTGATTACATTGGATTAGATATGTTGATTGATTGGTCAATTGGTGCTGGAACAATATAGATCATAATTTACCCAAAAAAAAAGTATTATTTTATTTAATAATATGTCATAGTGTCCTTGTCACTTCCAAAGTTAGTTAAATTGTGATTATGTTGAGGTTTAAAATTTGGTGAGGGTGATCATTAAGAATAATATTATGTATGATATTGGTCTAGGAATAAACATGCAAAATTGATATTGTGTTCTAAATTTAGTACCATAGGCATTCCCAATGTTGGTGGTGCTCCTGAAAGCTAAAGTAACTGCTACACAGGCTATCATGAGAAGATAGTTGGCTTCGGGAATGTAAACTTGTCCTTCGTATTCTTTCGATGTGTGCACAATCTTCACGCGAGGAAAGCACCCTAATGCTAGGGACTGTTGGATTATGGAGAAACTTCCAGAAATCATGGCTTGACTCGCTATGACTGATGCTAATATGGCCATCACAAACATTGGCCAATACAATGAGTCTGTATTATTTGTTACATTAGAATTTTTTTTCAACGCCAAGTTAAGTTAAAAAAAAAGTGTACAATTTATGCACATTAATGCCTTTTTAAAGGAGAAATCTAAATAATTAACCTGGAATGGACTCGTAGAAGGTGTCTTGTACAAAACCATTGTGCTTGCGAAGAAAAGAAGCTTGTCCTGTGTACGCCATTATAAGAGCTGGGTATGTCACAGTGCACATGCTTATTTGAATGGATCTAACAGTGAAGTGCCCCACATCAGCAAATAGAGCTTCAGTTCCTGTAATATTTGCAAGGAGAAATTAATTTATTAGTACGTGTATGCTAATTTTTTTAAAGTCTTAATAGATAAATTAATATATAAAAAATTTATGCGAGGAGATCTAGAAGTAAAATTTTGACACCTGTGATGGTTAGTACGACACCACCAAGAGAAATCCAAGCTTCTTTTTTGTTCCTTTTGAAATAATCTACGATGTATCTTGGATTTATAGCTTTGATGACTGTTGGGTCAAATTTGACGAAATTGTAGATTCCAATCCCAGCAATAAGTGCAAACCATACACAAATTATTGGAGCAAAAGTGTATCCTACTTTGTCAGTTCCAAATCTTTGGACCATAAATAGGAACACCAAGATCACTACTGATATCCAAACAATCATATCTGTCAAAGACAAAAAGAAACATCTTTATGTAAGCAAGTTTAAAAACAAACACATATCAACGATATCCTAGTTAAAAATTCATTTCACCTAATTATCATTTATAATTATTGTGCCTTTAAAGAAACAGATAAAGGTTAATGACATCATATATTGCAACTTGCAATTAAGGTATTTAGTATAGTTTACCTTCTGTCATTTTAGATGTAGCTTGCTTGATACCTCCGACAGCCGACAAAACTTCCAGCAAAATAAGAAGAGTCAAAATTTTTGTATTCCTTTGTGACATCTTACCAAAAGACTAGTAACATCAATAATAAAAACACTATATAAAAATAATTGTCTCGTTGTTGCAGAGAATTAGGACTTATTATGTGTGGAAAAAATAATGTAGAGTAGACATAGCTGACAAACCTGAAATACAAGGAGTTAAAACTCCGTCGCCGATGACCATGGAAGTGCCGAGCATAGTGGCAAACAAGAGGAAGTACTTGGCAAATTTGCTCTTCTCTAGCTTAGACTTGATCGTTGATGCTCTCTTTAGACTGTTAATAGGCAACTCAAGCTGGAAATTGGAGATCTCTCTGTCCTCTGCTTCCTCGCTTGGGGTCAGTCCAACTTTTGCGTATCGGCATATGAGAGAATATAGAGCAAATGTCCCACCTAATTAAGGAAATTCGTGTAAAAAAATTGGTAGAATATTGTTTATTCTGTTCTTTTAGAGCCTCATCATGTTGTTTATTATGTTAGAAAACGTACTTGAGAAGATGTATTTGAGATGTATTTCTAAGGTTATTTAATGTGCCAGAATTAATTATCTTTTTAATTTAAACTCTTAAAAAAAAAGGTGCTCTATGATTAATCTTTAGCTAGATTGACAAATTCAATCCTTCAAAAAAGGTCTCTCAATATTCGAACATTTTACCATAGACCCGTTACAGTAGTAATTTGCTAGGGCGCCCTAGTCAATATTCTATGTTATTTTAATTAGCTGACTAACCTGTTTTCTCATGGGAATTTAAAGATGAGTATGACTAAGTACATATAAAGTGAAAATTTGCCTTATTGTGGGTGGCTATCATAATGGTTACATTAATCTGAATATATATATACATATATATATATATATGTATATGTAATTTAATAGAGTGGGAAATGAGAACTTATAAGAAAAGTCATCCAACTACAACTAGTTTGCAAAAAGGTCAACGAGATTAATAACAGTCCGAAACTCAGGAAGAAACGTGACTTTCGACCTAATTTGTTTTTTTTTTTTCGTCGTATGTTATTACTCCTTAAATATCTCTGCATACTGCAGTTGTAGGTGGCCACCCGATCTTGCAGATCACTTGTTTTTTTTTTCTTTTTTTTTTCTTTGCCCTGCCAAGCTTGACTTTTTGAACATTGGAAAAAGTAGAATGTTGCATGAAGTCACGAAAGTAATATTTCCATTGACAAAGCAGTCGCAACTTATACTGAAATTCCTTTTTTTTTTAAGAGAAAGGAAAGTCTTTGATGAGAAATGTGTCACTTGGCCTCGTTAAATGTAGTAGCTGCTAAGGATAAGCAAGGGATATTGAAATATACTCTAAATCAGGTATTAGGTTGATAAATACAAAACTTAACATTAAAGACTCTGAAAAAAGGACCACTCAACACTCAAATCCTTTGTCATAAACTGCAGTAGTGCAGCACAGCTAGGCTCCCGGGTGGCACTGAAATTACCTATATATACCTACTGATACTGATCATATGACAACTTGAGATGGCTAATATTGCTTAGAACAAACTTGTTCTTTCAATCAAGGGTTAATCTGTAGGAATTTACCAGATGATCATTTTATAGAAACAATTAATAAGATTAATTTAATGTATAGCAACAACTTTGTGTTAATTCTTGGATTACTTTTCATGAGTACTAATTTAACATAACTTTGGCAAGGTTAAGTTAATTTCTTCTTTTTGTTTGTTTGTTTTTTTAAGTTATCTACTGAAGATACTATGTATTAGAATAACAAGACAAATAAGAAGTGACAAAAAAAAAGACTTTTTTTTAAAGAACAACTTTTAATTTTGGAAGTTAGTGGCAACTGTAAAACCACTTAGTTTTATTTAAAAACAAGCATCAAGAAAAATGGGATCAAGGTAGCATGTGACTTCTACGAATAAGGGTCTATTTGTTGTTTGTTACATGGACTGAGACTAGGATTAAAATTATTTATTTTAGTCTCATATTTGGTGATAACTTTAGATTAGATAATTTATTCAATGCTTCCAAAATTGTCCAAACAGTATAGGATTAATAATCCCCCAAACCACATGGGATTCCTAATCCTATGGACCCCAATTGTAATATTTGTATAATCTCCCAATCAACCTCACTCGAAGCATACGGCTGAGATAACTGCCAGCCACAATTGGAGCTCGCCGTCCAGCGCTAAGCACCCGTCAAAGGTGCCACCCCCCCTAAAATATTACACATGATAACATAACATAAACATTGTCATCCTCCAAAAATGTTATTAAGCATCCCACAGATTAGATTCCAGATTACTCCTTACTGTTCTTTCTTTCTCTCTCCTCTCTTTCTCTCGCTTCCATTTCTCTCCCTTTGGCTTTGTGGTATTCGATTACCTTTTGTTTTCTCTTTTCTGTTTCATGAAAGAAAAGAGAAATTGGAAGTAACTGAAAGCTGGGGAAGAAGAATTACCGTGGAGGAAGAGAGATTTTAAAACGCCTCAGAATCTAAGCTCACAAGTAATGGTTTTCTTTCCTTTATTTGGGCATAACTTGATTATACGGTTTTGCCTTTGATCTCACTCTTTTCGCTCTCTCAGGTACTTCTCTCTCTTCTCTCTATCTCTTCTCTTAATCCACCATCATTTTCTTATCTAATTATGTTCTTAGCTCTAGCTACAGCAGAGAGTTGATTCTTTTTTAAGCAGTTTTGTCTCTATTTTTATGCAAATATGTGAGATTTATAAGATCAATTTCCGACCCATTCCTGTATTTTTTTGTTTTTGTTTTTTGTGTGTTTTTTTTTTAATTCGATGTTAGTGTTATGTGATATCTAATTTCAGTGATTGTGATATCTCATTTCAGTCATTGTTCTTATCTTTATCAAGAATAAGATAGAATGTGACTTCTAAGAATAAAGGTACAAACGTTGTCCCATCATGATTATTATTTTCTAAATTCTATCATAAATTCTTTTTTTTAGAAAATTCTGTAATGAATTCTATGAGAAAAAAAAGTAAATAAAAAAAAATTTACGGCGTAGGGCCATGGATCGCAGTATTAGCATTTAAATCAGCAAAGAGTTCATATTGTACAAAGCTGGCTTGAAAACATGAAAAAAAAAATATTTATATTATGTTTTTCTACTCATTTTATAAACATTGTTGGATATAAATATGATCAAAGTCATTGATCGCTCCGGTGGGTGCCCCCACCAATGAATTTCCCCGCTAAAAAAGTAAAAATATTCGGAACTTACGTCATATATCTAGTGCAACCGTACAACATGAAACTGATCTAACAAAAACTACCAACACCAAATCCAAACTAAACACAACATATTACGATCGATCTCTACGTGCACTTAACACTACTAAAAATTGTAGAATACACTACATTAAATAAACAATGGTTTCTTAAAAACCGTTGTGTTAAGCAAGAAAAATACGCAAAAAGTATACGTAAAACACGAAAACCATAGTGAGAGTAAACGAAAGATTTCACAACGGTTTTTACGAAATACCATCGTAATAGAGGGCATATTATACGACGGTTTTTATTAAAAAACGCCGTAAAAAATGGTGAGTAAAAATTAAAAAGCCCGTCCTTATCACAACCAGTAAACTTTTAAAAGACCTGCTCTCTCTCTTTCTTATTCAAATTAGCACGCAAACTCAACCCTTTTCTCTCTAAACCCAGTGTTACCTCTCTCTCTAACCCTCAAATCTTCTCTCTCTCTACTATCACCGTCACCATTGTCGTGTTTGCCTCGACCCAATGTGCTGCTGTTAGCCTTGAGGCCTTCACAAACTACAAACTCGTCACCGTCCCTCGTTTGTAAATGTTCTTCTCTTCAAATGTCTTCTTTTTGAGCTCATCGCCTACGTCCGACTGCTGTTTGGTAACATTTCGTTTCCTTTTTTATTGTTTAGTTTTTTTAAAAAAATAGCTATATAGTTTTAGTTTTAATTATTTATGGTTTGTGTAAATTAATTAGTTTTAGTTGTTTAGCTCTAATTTTAGTTTTAGCTTTAATTACTTTCTATGCATTTGTATATGTGTTTGTATGCCCACTATATGTTTGATGAACTCTCTAATTGTTCTTCTCTTTGAGCTCATTACCTCTATGACTCCACCGTTGCCCTCCTCTGACCGCCGTTTGATAACTTTCCATTTCTTTTTTTGTTGTTTAGTTTTTAGTTATATTGTTTTAGTTTTAATTATTTTATGGTTTGTGTGAACTAATTTGTTTTAGTTGTTTAGTTCTAATTTTAGTTTTAGTTTGAGTTTTAATTACTTTCTATGTATTTGTATATATGTTTGTATATGTAATGCCCATTACACGTTTGATGAAAATCCTCTATGACCATCATAACAATTATTTATATTTTTTGTTGCTCAAAACTCACTAGCAATTATTTAAAGTTTGTGTGAATTAATTATTTTTAGTTATATAACTTACTAGTTAGTTTGTAACTTAGTTTTGTTAGTTTTAGTTTTTGTTATTTTCGTGTTCTTTATATTAACATTTGTTATTTAGTTAATATTTGTATATGTGTTTGTGTGAATTACAATCTATTTGTGTTTGTATATGTATTTTTGTGAATTGTTTCGGTTTTAGTTTTGGTTTTAGCATTGTTAGTATAAGTTTGTATGTAGCATTATTGAGACATGATTGCTTAGATATATGTAGCAGGGTAGATCTATTATTTTGAAAAAAAATTTATAGTTCAATGTGAATATATGATTTTGCAATCAAGGCCTTATATTAGTGGATAACATATGAGACTAGTCATCCTGTAGAAAATTTGAAACTCTAGTAATTTTTTTTTTTGCTGATGACCGATCTTCTACGACGGTTTTTACCGTGAAAAATTTAAAACTTCGGTAATTTTTTTTTTGCTAATGACTAATCTTCCACGATGATTTTTACTAAAAAAATAAAAACCATCGTAGAAACTATACCTTACATGACGGCTTTTACCAAAAAGCATCGTGGAAGATAAAAAAATAACCAAGATTATACGACGGTTTTCATTGACAACCGTCATGTAATCTAGGCATTTCACGACGGTTTTTTCTCAAAACCATTGTGGTAGCCTGATATAGAATAGGCTTAATACTGAAAAACCGTCGTAAAAGTCTCTTTGATACCACGACGGACAATTTTATGATTTTTTTTTACCATCGTAAATGCTTTACATGACCGTTTTAAACCATCGTATAATCCTAATTTTTAGGAGTGTAAATAAATTAAGCATAAATGTAAATATATTAAAAAAAAAAAAAGGAAAGCGATTGAGATCATACCATCCCCATTATCGGTGGCTCGTAAGACGATGAAAACGTACTTGATCAAAGGGATGAGAGTGATGGTGTAAAAGATCAAAGAAAGAACACCCAATATGTCATCATTATGCTTGATGCCATTGGTGAAAGTGCTAGCATACACATATAAAGGTGACGTTCCAATGTCACCGTACACGATTCCAATGCTCTGAAATGCCAGGTGCAATATCACCTTCCACTCCCTGGAATCCTATATCAACACAGCAATACAAATTAACACACATTTATATATTGATTAAATCACTAAAATATATACGTACATTAATACTAATAACAACATGATGAACTTTTTATAATAATTTCATAAAGAGTTAGAGCAAAAAAAGAAAAAGCATAAAAGGGAATGCAGGCCTTGGAACCGTGGCCATGGTGGCCGCGAACTCGGCGGGACTCGATGTCTAGGGAGTCGTGACGTTGGAGGTTATGACGGGAAACTTCTTCAGGCCTCTCCTCTAGGAATGAGTCTTGAGCTGAACTTTTGCTCGCAGGCATTGTATGTTCTCTTGTATTGGACCGGCAGAATGACCAAAAAAAACAAAGAGAGAGAGAAAAAACCGAAGTATCAATATAGCTAGCTGAAGGCTTATATAAAGGCCAATGACGCATAAGAGATAGAAAAAGTGCGATGATCAATGGGTTACGTGGACTTCTTCTTTTTTTTTTTCTTTCTTTTTTTCTGGCACGTGATTTGTAACTTTGTTGTGAGCAAGAGAAACTAAAATTGGTTTAAATCCAAATAAGCGTGGTTTGGCTTTTTGGCATATGTCCAGGTAAAGACAGTGAAGAATTCCGCTATAAACAATAAGATTACAAAAGCTTGAACAAAATTCTCACCGTTCAAAACTTACAAAACCCAAATCTCAAATACATCTAAAATCTCTCCCACAAAAACAACCAAGACCAAAGCAATAAAAAAGGAGTGATAAAATGAAGCTTCCAATAAAAAAATAAATAAAAGAAATAAATAAAAGGAATAACAAAAGCAAGCTTCTAACAAAACAATACCAAAAACACAAGATTTAAAATTACCAAAAAGAAACTTACTTGGAATGAGTTTCTTTGAGTCTCAAAGAGACAAAACTAATCAGCAAACAAATGTTTTTAATTTTAAAAGAGCTTTTATTTATAAGCATACAAAACACACCAACTTTCATACATAACAACTGTGGGACAAAGGACATTATATATAATGTTCACATAAGACAGAAGGCATTGTCCTTAATCAATGTGGGATACCTAAAGAGCCAAAAAACAATCTCCACATTAGCAATTAGCTGCCAAGTCCACTTTTTGAAATTCTTTATCAAGCCCCTCCTCCAAGACGTCTTTATGGTCAACCATGATTTACGACACCAAACAAAATCAAGCCAAGCTTGAACTTCAAAACAAGCAGCAACTCGGCCACTAAAGTTGTTGCGATCAGTGCACAGAAAACAAACTCATGATCTGCTTACGAACACTAAAATCTATGTCTGCAACTAACACGGTGCTTTGATCAAATCTCCTAATCATCACATATGGTCGAATAGGTCCAACACACCATAAACCATAACCTTTCACCCTTAAGTCAAACCGTAGGATTACAAATGTCCTACACTCTAATAAACCATGATTCACTTGAGTATCCTTAGGACGGCTATATATTGTCTATTTCATCAGTTCCAAATCTTTGGACCATAAATAAAGTTACCAAGATGGCTATTGATGTTCAAACAATTATATTGTACCACAAAGTAACTAATATTATAAACAATTAACATCAACAAATTCTAAGTCCTTTAATATTCATTATCTTTAAAAAAAGGAGAAAATTTTAACCACTAATGTTGTGTAAAGGAAGAGGAAAAAAACTTAATTAGCTAACCTCTGAACTTTTTTACATGACAAATGCAAGCTTCAAAAGTTTAATTCCTTTAAAGAAAAAAAAGTGTAAAAATCATGTTAAGTGGTTACATTTTTGCTTTTTGCAGGGAAATTTGGAATATTTGGAGGATTGCTGGGGACCAAATTCTAAGGTTAGGTTTGTTGGACTAAGATACATTACTGTGATACGACAGGTCACACGTGGTGAGGATACTAATAAATATTGGTGGGCTATTAATTAAAGAACACATGGGGTACCTTGGCTCATTGACGATTTAGCTTCCTTAATGCCTCCAACAGCTGACAGAACTGCCACCAAAATTGCTTTAAATAATTAATCTGATTTCTGACTATCACAAGTCAAAATCTCATACTATAACTTTATAATGAATAGTAACGAGAGTGCCATTAAAGAGTACATTACGTGATAAACCAACTCAAAATATTGTCTCCTTTAGCCAAATTCTCCAATAAAAAAATACTAATTTTAAAGTTATATTTGACATTATGAATGATATTTTTTAAAATTATATGAATGACATATTTAATGTGTTACTTTAATTTATGTTCTAACGGATCATGTTATTTCAAATACTATGCATCACAAGTATTAAATTTTAAAAATTGTATAAATAAATAAATTTTAAAATAATTTAAAAATATCAAAATTGTAATATAAAATCTAAATAAATTAACCACTAGCAATCAATCGTTAAGATATGCATCACTACAAATTACCTTTTCCGTGCTCTTAATTTTTTCTTTGTTTTATTTATATACGATGATAATAGAGATATGCATCACATTACACAGGTTATTAAATACGATGAGGCGAAGAAACAAGGCATCAAATTTTGGTAGTTAGTAGAAATTGTATTACAGGTTTAAAAACGTACATAAATTAACCACATTTGGGAAATTTTTGTCATGTAGAAAATTACTGCAAACAAATAGAAAATATTTTTTTGCAACAAATGAAATTGGTCAAAGATTCTAAATTAATTAATGAAATTTGATCAAGGGAGGGAAATTAAGATCTCACCATCACCGTTGGCATTGCCTTTCAAGACGATGCAGACATATTTGAGCGAAGGGATCAAAGTGATTGTGTAAAAGATCAAAGAAAGAACTCCCAAAATGTCGTCTTCGTGCTTGATTCCATCTGTGGGAGTGCTAGCGCACACATATAAGGGTGATGTGCCAATGTCACCATAAACTATTCCGATACTTTGGAATGCTAGATGTAAAATTACCGACCAATCAATAGAAGCCTGTTTAAATCAACGCAAGAAGTTATATTCCAACTATATGTATCAATTCACCTCAAAAAATACCAGAATTTCTTATTTTTCATAAGATGGCCCGTTCTATGTTATACATCAATACAAGGCCCAAGTTGCAAGATTATATATGTACATTGAACTATAAAATTTTTATAAAATCATTTGTCTACTCTACTACTTATATCTAAGTAATCATGTCCAAATAATAATTCACACAAACATATACTAATGATGCTAAAGCTAAAATTAAACCCTAAATAATTCACACAAATACATATTCAAATACATGTAGAAAGTAATTCATATAAACACATACACAAACATATATAGAAAGTAATTCACACAAATACATACACATACACAGACACATGTAGATTGTAATTCACACAAACATACATACAAACATTGACTAAGAAACAAATGTTAACAAAACTTACATAGAACAACAATGATTCCAACCACAAACTAAGTATTAAATAACGAAACTATTTAACAAAAATAAAATTAATTAACATAACAAATTAATAGAATTAATTTTAAAACTAAAACTAAACCTAAAGAACATGAAAATAACAAAAAACTAAAACTAACAAAATTACGTTACAAAACTAGTTTACAGACTATATAACTAAAAATAATTAATTCACACCAACCCTAAATAATTGTTATTGAGTTTTGAGCAACAAAAAACATAAATAATTACTATAATGGTCATACAAGATTTTCCTCAAACATGTGGTGGGCATAACATATACAAACACATACACAAATGCATAGAAAGTAATTAAAATTAAAACTAAAATTAGAACTAAACAATAAAAACTAATTAATTCACACAAACCATAAATAATTAAAACTAAAACTATATAACTAAAAATTAAAAAAATAAACAAGAAAAAAAGAAACGAAATGTTACCAAACAGAGGTCAGAGGTGGGCAACGGCAAGGCTATCAGCGACGGTGAGGTCGTGGAGGCAACAAGCTTGGAGAGAACACTTGGAGAAAAGACTCAGAGAGAACAACCCTTACAAACGAGGGATGGCGATGAGCTTGCGGGTCATGGAGGCCTCGAGGCTAATGGCAGCACATTAGATCGAGGCAAAGATGGCGATGAAGATGGTCATGGTAAAGAGACCGGGAGGGTTTGATGATTAGAGAGAGGTAGTGCTAGGTTTAGAGAGGAAGGGTTGGGTTTAAGTATTAATTTGAATAAGAAAAAGAGAGAGCGAGCGGGCTTTAAAAATTTCGCTAATTGTGGTGAAGGTAGGCTTTTAAAATTTTGTTGAATTATCTTTTACGACAGTTTTTACTAAAAACCATCATGTAATATGTTGCATACCACGATGATTTTTTGTAAAAACTGTTGTGTAATCTTCCAATCGCTACCACGACGATTATCATGTTTTACATATGCTCTCTACATATTTTTAAGAAACTATAGTTTATTGAGTGACGTGCATTCTACAATTTCTAGTAGTGACATCAACACTAAAGGTATTACTAAAAAATAGATCATAACCAGCCAAAGGATCCACAACATCATAAGCAATTAATTCTGTACCCATGGAAGCAAGTAGAGTATCTCTGTTGTAATAGAGTCAAACTCATCACTACCAAACTTCTCTTAGTACTCATCGACTAAATCATAACAAAACTTTCTAACCCCCTCAATCTCCTTTGCCCTATCACTTCCATAAATCTTAGGAAAGTAATACACAATCAGCTTTAGATTAGACCTAGGATCAAAAACAGCTGCTATGGCTAATATTCCATGAATAGTGATCCAACACTTTTGAAATTTGTCTACCACTTTGTTTGCCATGTTCATATCTCTTTAATGGGTGATCGTAGGCAATCATTAAGTAACAAGTTGATCTCACAAACTTTCGGAAACTATAGATTTGTTGTAGGATACTTGGTTCCTGAAAACATTTCAGTCACAGAGTAAAAATGTTTCAACTTCTCAGACATCTCTTTCATTGGCATCCAATCGTGGTTAGAAGAAAGAGTCTTACATGCAGACTCACATTGTTTAAGTCGAATGAAGACATGTTTGTACAACAATGCTATAGAAAGCATAAAATATGTGTTGTTCTGTAACACCCGCCTATTTTATGTAACGGACCACGTTAAGTTAGTAACGTTGCTAAGGAATTTTATTAATAAATTATGTTATATGATATGATATATGATGTGCATGGTACTAATTTTATGTCAAGTTTTGTGACAGGTGACGACCGCATAGGATCGTTGTGCTCTAGTGTTCATGTGAAATTTTGAATGTATGTTTATTTATGATGCAATAATGTATGAATGTTTTATTGTATGGCATTTAAGGACAGTTCGGCAAGCCAAACTTTTAAGATCGACAGGCCGAACATTCTGCCCAAGATCGGCAAGCTGAAGAAACTAATCGGTAGGCCGAACTTGTGAAACTGGCAGGCCGAACACAGCTGACAAGCAGTCAGTAGAAATTTCTCCAAATTTATGGCTGAGATAATTATGTTAATTAGGTGATTTAATTGTGATTAATAGGCACAATAATGGAATGTTTTTATCAGTTAAGGAAAATAAGGGGTTTGACTTTATGTTGATTTGTATTATTTTAAGAGGTTTCCTATTTTTAGAAGGTAAATTATGGTAAGATTGATGATGTTTGATCTTTCCTTTTCTTTCTCTCCTTCCTCCATGCCTCATGCCCCTCTTAATAGTCAGGAAATTCTGACTTAATGAAGGGAATTGAATTCCCATCAATTGTGTTTACTATGTTAAAAATTTTAACGTTTCTTTTTTTTATTATTTTCTCTCCTTCTCACGTTTTCTCTCTCGAAAATTCTAAGACGTTCTCTCATTTTTCTCTCTTCCTCTTCTCTTCTTCATGAGTTCTCTCTCTCTCTCACGAAAATTTTCTGAGTATATTGAAAAAAAAAGTCTTGTTTCGTTGGTTAAATTTCAAGGATTTTGAGAAGAAACTTCAAGGTATGAATTCGGGCTTTCTGGTATTTTTGAAAAGAAATTCTTCTCCTCGTTTCATCTACAATATCTTTCTATAGGTATTGTGTTATGTCTCAAATTTTTAAATATGATGATATGCATATATGTTATATGGTGTTTTTCTAATTTCATGTCCTATGCAATATGAATGTCTTATGAAAAATGAATATTTCTGTCTTCTACTCTTCACAGTAATGTTACTGTTTAATTTTGATATATGAAAAATGTAATGATTATTCAAGAGGTAATGAATGATGTTTCCATGAAAAGTTGTTAACAATATGCAAGTATAATGTAAGATGAATGTATTTTATGATTATGAAATTTTTATGAGATTATAATAAGAAAACTGTTTTGATAATGTTGTTTTTGGGGTTTTCGTTTTATTAAAGGTTTTATGTAGTTACATGATTTTATGATAATAAAATGATTTTATGCATGATAATATGATGATTGTCTGGAGTTTTAAATTAAATATATGTGTTTTAAATTATTAGAAAATGTTTTTCAAAAAAAGATTTTCATGTTTTCAATGTATGAAATGTTTTGATTTTTAAGGAAGCATGTTATGAATAGCGTTTACATGTTTTGATGATAATTTTATGATGATGATTATGGGATATGTTTGAAATGTGATGAATGTATACATGAGTATATTATGAATGAATATTATATGCATGGATGTATTATGATATGTATTAATTTTCATTGCATTTTTTTTAAATGAATAAATGGCATGAACACTTAAGGAGCGAGCACTACGAGACCGCGGCGTCGTCACCAAATCACATTAAGGTTAAGTAAGCTAACAATAAAGTAAGTACATTCTCACCTGCAACATGACACCTTTTTCAAGGTTTGATGATATGTTTACAAGGATATTCATGATGATTTTATGATGATTTTCCTTAAAGGATTTCTTATGAAAGATTTTCATGATTTCAAGTTATGCATGATGTTTATGGCATGTCTTAAAGTATGAAAAGTATGTACATATATATATCACCTAATAAGTGTTGCACACCCAATGTTATGAAATGTTTTGTTATCATGTCATGTTTGGTTTGGGATTAGCTACCCTTTTCCTCTCATGACGGCGCGCCTATGTTGATGTTTATGGTGCAACACTTGGGCCCTTAAGATAAAAACGGAATAAGTTTTAAAACGGTCAACGTAATGAAAGATATATTTCTATGAAATTATACTTAAGGCACTTTTATGATGTGATGAAGATGATGACGATGATGATGTTTATGAAATGTTTTAAATTGTGAGAATTATATGTACTTACTAAGCATTAGCTTAATCAAGTTTATTGTCTTGTTGTAGATAAGAGTAAGAAAATCATGGACTAGGCAGAGAACATAGGAAGGCGTGTGAGCATTATGAACGATGAATTGTAACCGGAAGCACGCCAAGAAGAACGATTTTATGATTTAATCAAGTTATATATTTTGAACATATTTTTATGTTAAGTTTTAAGAATACTTATAATATGGTTTTAGAAGTTATTTTATCATTTTTTTATGAATTATGAACTTCCACTATGTTTTACAAAAAGTTGGTTTGTTTTAAAATTTTAAGTTTTCTCAGGGAATTGGTCTCGGACGGCCTGCCGAACTTTATGGCCGGCCTGCCGAAGTCCAGAAGTTCGGCCTGCCAATTGCATTTTTGGCTTGCCGAACATGGATGAATTTTTAAGATGTCTTGCAAAGCTCTACCGGCCTTCCGGTTGAGAAGGTTTGGCTTGCCGATGATGTTCGGCCTGCCGAAGTCCCAAGTTTGGCCTGCCGAACTATGGCAGTAAATGAGTTTTAAACGATTTGAAGTTTAATGAGTTATGTTGTGATATTTTTATAAGTCCTGAATTTATAATTTGGAATATCTATTTTATTAAATAAGTTCATGATTAATTTAAGTGTAATTGAATAAATTATGCTATGGAATAAGTTAAACATTGATATTCTAAACAATGTTAAGTTATATTTAAGTTTAAAAAAAAAATTTGAATGTATGAATGGATCCTGGTTATGTAAGTTTAAGTACTTTTAAAATCTATAGTACTGTTAAGTTTGATATTATTTATATGTTTAAAGTTTAAGCAAGTACGAACGTATGTATGTAACGACATCTGTGACGTCCGAATTAAGGGGCGTTTCAGGCTTTAGTATCAGAGCGAATCTTCCGATTACAATTCAAATCGCCACACGGCAATCCAAGTCCTCCAAGTAAGTATGTTATTAAGTTAAATGTATTGATGCAAGTATGATGATAAGATTAAGGTTTGAATGATTAATGATTAATGACATAGTAGTGAAAACCTGTCTCATAAATGGAAGATTATTTCTAAGTCCTAATTATTTTAGGAAATTTACAATGGACGGCCACAGAAGAATGCAGACTCGCACTCAAACTAACGAGAGACTCATGATGATGATTGCTGAACTGCAAAGGCAGTTGGAGGATCAACGAAGGGAAATAGCTGCATTAAGGGCCAATGGCCAGAATGATGAACGACGAGGCAATGATGTGCCTCCTCCTCCTCCTCCACAGCCTCAAGTTAATGAAGTCCCAGCTCCTGCTGCTGAACCAAGAGCAGCCTATCAGGAACCTCTTTTGGTCAGATAGAAGAGAGTCAAGCCAGCTGACTTTGAGGGTGCAAAGGACCCGTTAGTTGCTCAAGGATGGTTAAAGACGATCGAAGCCACCCTGAGACTTATGGATTTCACGGACAACGAGAAGGTCCTCTGTGCCTCATACTGTCTCACTATGGAGGCCAGAATATGGTAGGATGGCATCGAACAAAGCAGAAATGTTGAAGAGATGACATGGGTTGACTTCGTTCATGAATTCAACACGAAGTTCTTCCATATGAATGTCACGAGGAAACATTATGAGGAGTTCGAGAGCTTACGCCAAGAGGATATGTCAGTCACTGATGTGGTGACAAAGTTTGACCAGCTTGCCTGCCTATGCCCAGGGATGGTTATGAATGAAGGTGAAAGGGTCAGGAGGTTGATAAGAGCACTTAGACCAGACATTGCTGCAATTTTTGATGGGGCAAGTCTGCCAAAGACCCAAGAACAGGTTGTTATGAGGGCCCAGCGTGCTGAGTATCATTTGTCCAAGCTAAGAAAGAACCAGCCTCAGCCCAACCAACAGGCCAACAATGCATACAACTAGAACCGCCCTCCCCACAGAAACAACAACAACAACAATAACAACAACCAGAACTGGAGGAACAATAAGAGGAAGGGCAATCCTCAACAACAGCAGGGCCAAGACAACAAAAGGCAATGATGGTCAGTGCAACAACAATGACAGGCGATTTCAACCATATGCTAAATGTGGAAAGAAGCATCCAGGGGAATGCCAGTTGGGGACAAATCAATGTTTCATATGTGGGTGTGAAGACCACTTTGTAAAGAACTGCCCCAAGCTGATGAATGTGAATGCTAATGCCCTACAAAGAGCTCCTCCTCAAGCCCAGCTGCATCAGATGCAAGCCTCCCTTGAAAGGCCATTAATTAGTCAAGGGAGACTTGAAGCCCCACTGACAAACGCCCAAATCTATGCCATGATGAAAGAACAAGTGGCTGCTGAAGCCTCCAATGTGGTCACAGGTCAGATAACAAGCTTATCTAATGATGTTTATGTTCTTTTTGATACGGGTGCCATGCATTCTTTTGTGTTTATGTCACATGCTAAGAAGTTAGGGGTTCGTTTAGAGCCTATGAGACAGGGATTCACTACGACACTACCCTCCGGGGAAGTGATATTGTCCACGCACTGTTTGCGTGCTGTACCCCTATGGATTTCTCATAGGGAACTTTTCGTCAACCTCATTGTGATCGACATGCATGATGACGACATGATTCTTGAGATGGATTTCCTAAGTAAGTATAATGCCGCTATCGAATGCCGAAAATGAAAGGTGATCTTCCATCCTGAAGGTGATCAGAAATTTGTTTATGTTGGCGAGACCAGGAAGAAACCCCACATGTTTCTATCGGCAATGAAAGCAAGGAAGCTGTTAGCAAATGGCTGCATAGGCTATCTGGCGAACGTTGTAGACAAAAGCCAAGAAGGAAAGACAAGAATTGAAGATGTGCATGTTGTTAATGAATATGAAGATGTGTCTCCTGATGATCTAACGAGTCTACCGCCAGAAAGAGAAGTGAAATTTGAGATTGAGCTCGTTCCAGGCACCGATCCAATCTCAAAAGCACCATATAGAATGGCTCCGACAGAATTAAAGGAGCTTCACATGCAGTTAAAGGAGCTACTCGACAAAGGATTTATCAGGCCAAGTCACTCACCGTGGGGTGCTCCAGTATTGTTTGTGAAAAAGAAGGATGACATTATGAGACTCTGCATTGACTACAGAGAACTGAACAAGGTGACGATCAAGAACAAGTATCCATTGCCTCGAATTGATGATTTGTTTGATCAGCTCAAGGGTGCATTGGTGTTTTCAAAGATTGATCTACGATTAGGGTATCACCAATTGAAGATTAAAGAAGGAGATATCCCCAAGACTGCTTTCAGGTCAAGGTATGGTCACCATGAATTTATGGTTATGCCTTTCGGTCTGACGAATGCGCTTGCTGCCTTTATGGATTTGATGAACAGGGTATTCAAGGATTTCCTCGATAAATTTATTGTTGTATTTATCGATGATATTCTTGTGTACTCTAAGAATCAAGAAGAACATGAGGAGAATTTAAGGATTGTGCTGGAGACTTTAAGAAGACACCAGCTATATGCTAAGTTCTCCAAATGCTAGTTTTGGCTTGATAAAGTGTCATTCCTGGGGCATGTTATTTCAAAGGATGGGATTATGGTGGACCCTGCTAAAGTAGAAGCTGTACTCAATTGGAAGCAACCGATGAATGCAAGTGAAATAAGGAGCTTCTTGGGTCTAGCAGGTTAGTATCGGAGATTCGTAGAAGATTTCTCCAATATAGCAGCTCCACTCACGAACTTAACTCGCAAAGGAAAGAAGTATGAATGGACGGATGCATGTGAAAAGAGTTTTCAAGAACTGAAGAAAAGATTAACGACGACTCCAGTGTTGGCAATTCCTGAGGGAAATGATGGGTTCGTAATCTATAGTGATGCTTCCAAGATGGGCCTAGGAGCTGTATTAATGCAGAATGAAAAGGTGATTGCTTATGCTTTAAGAAACTGAAGGACTATGAAAAGAACTATCCTTCTCATGACCTTGAGTTAGCCGCAGTCGTTTTTGCGTTGAAGATGTGGAGACACTATTTGTATGGGGTCCAATGTAAGATCTTCACTGATCATTAAAGTCTAAAGTACTTCTTCATGCAAAGAGACCTGAACATGAGACAACGAAGATGGCTAGAGTTGGTGAAGGATTATGATTGTGAAATCCTTTATCATCCTGGTAAAGCTAACCGAGTGGCTGATGCTTTAAGTAGGAAGTCAGTTGCCACGTTGATGTCTATGCAAGCAATGTCTCCACCTTTAAGGAAGGAAATTCTAGACTTCAGTTTAGAACTTATAGCAAGCTAGCTATCAGTACTCTCTCTTGCTCCGACGATGTACGATGAAATTTGGAGTAAGCAAGATGATGACGTAAGCCTTGTAAGGATCAAGCAAGAAATGAAAGAAGGAAAATGTCAAGAGTTTTGTATTGCGGATGACGGAACTCTCTACCTTAAGGACCGTTTATGTGTTCCCAATGTTGATGATTTAAGGGAAAGGATCTTGGCAGAGATACATGACACTCCTTACTCTATTCATCCAGGTGCAACGAAGATGTATAATGATCTAAAGGGTAACTTCTAGTGGTTTGGAATGAAACGTGATGTTGCAAAGTATGTGAAGAAATGTATGACATGTCAGCAAGTAAAGGCTGAACACTAGAGACCTGGTGGTGAACTACAGTCTATTCAAATACCGAAATAAAAATGGGAGGAAATAGCAATGGATTTCATTACCGGCTTACCCAAAACTACAAACGATTATGACACAATTTGGTTAGTTGTGGATCAGTTGACGAAGACGGCGCATTTTATTCCTATCAAGATCACTTACTCCATGAAACGGTTAGCGGAACTCTATGTTAAGGAGATTGTACGACTTCATGGGATTCCTAAGTCAATTATCTCAGATCATGATGGCAGGTTCACATCTAAGTTCTGGAAGAGTGTATAGACTGCAATGGGAACCAGGCTTCATTTCAGAACGGCTTCTCATCCTCAGACAGACGGCCAAACAGAGAGGAAAACTTGATTTTAGAAGATATGCTACAAGCATGTTCTCTCGATTTTAAGACTGGCTGGTGTAAAATGTTGCCGTTAGCAGAGTTTGCTTATAACAACAGCTTTCAGGCGACAATTGGAATGACACCATATGAAGCGTTGTATGGACGAAAATGCAGGTCACCTATATGTTGGCACGAAGCTGGTGAAAAGAAGTTGATGGAAAGCGTAGATGCTGAAAGAACCAACTTTGTAAATGAAACTTCTAAGATGATAAAGTTGATAAGAAGAAGAATAGAGACCGTTCAAAGCCAACAAAAAAGTTATGCGGACAAAAGAAGAAGACCTTTAGAGTTCGTCGTAGGCGAATATGTGTTCTTAAAAGTTGCACCAATGAAAGGGGTTATGAGATTTGGGAACAAAAGCAAGTTAAACCCAAGATTCATCGGTCCTTATGAAGTTGTTAAGCGAATAGGCAAAGTAGCTTATCAGCTAAAGTTGCCATCTGAAATGTCCGCAATGCACGATGTATTTCATGTCTCCATGCTCAAGAAGTATGTTCCGGACCCTACGCATGTGATTGAGCCACAAGTGATCGAGATACAAGAAGACTTAAGTTATGAAGAAAAGCCAATGAAGATACTCGATCAGAAAACCAAGACTTTGAAGAATAAAGAAATTCCATTGGTTAAGGTGTTATGGCGGAATCAACAGGTTGAAGAAGCTACATGGGAACGTGAAGATGACATGAAAGCTTTGTATCCAC
This sequence comes from Artocarpus heterophyllus, assembly GCA_025403435.1. Taxonomy (NCBI): domain Eukaryota; kingdom Viridiplantae; phylum Streptophyta; class Magnoliopsida; order Rosales; family Moraceae; genus Artocarpus; species Artocarpus heterophyllus. The sequence continues at coordinate 15,827,402 of CM046354.1, read as the reverse complement.
ATTTATTCTAAGTTTCGAGGACGAAACTTTTATAAGGTGGGGAGAATTATAACACCCGCCTATTTTATGTAACGGACCATGTTAAGTTAGTAACGTTGCTAAGGAATTTTATTAATAAATTATGTTATATGATATGATATATGATGTGTATGTTACTAACTTTTATGTCAAGTTTTGTGACAGGTGACGACCGCATGGGATCGTTGTGCTCTAGTGTTCATGTGAAATTTTGAATGTATGTTTATTTATGATGCAATAATGTATGAATGTTTTATTGTATGGCCTTTAAGAACAGTTCGGCAAGCCAAACTTTTAAGATCGACAGGCCGAACATTCTGACCGAGATCGGCAGGCCGAAGAAACCAATCGGCAGGCCGAACTTGTGAAACCGGCAAGCCGAAGTGGGAAAATCGGTAGGCCAAACACAGCTGACAAGCAGTCAGCAGAAATTTCTCCAAATTTAAGGCTAAGATAATTATGTTAATTAGGTGATTTAATTGTGATTAATAGGCACAATAATGGAATGTTTTTATCAGTTAAGGAAAATAAGGGGTTTGACTTTATATTGATTTGTATTATTTTAAGAGGTTTCCTATTTTTAGAAGGTAAATTATGGTAAGATTGATGATGTTTGACCTTTCCTTTTCTTTCTCGCTTTCCTCCACGCCTCATGCCCCTCTTAACAGTCAGGAAATTCTGACTTAATGAAGAGAATTGAATTCCCATCAATTGTGTTTATTACGTTAAAAATTTTAACGTTTCTTTTTTTTATTATTTTCTCTCCTTCTCACGTTTTCTCTCTCGAAAATTCTGAGACGTTTTCTCATTTTTCTCTCTTCCTCTTCTCTTCTTCACGAGTTCTCTCTCTCTCTCATGAAAATTTTCTGAGTATATTGAAAGAAAAAGTCTTGTTTCGTTGGTTAAATTTCAAGGATTTTGAGAAGAAACTTCAAGGTATGAATTCGGCTTTTCTGGTATTTTTGAAAAGAAATTCTTCTCCTCGTTTCGTCTACAATATCTTTCTATAGGTATTGTGTTATGTCTCAAATTTTTGAATATGATGATATGCATACATGTTATATGGTGTTTTTCTAATTTCATGTCCTATGCAATATGAATGTCTTATGAAAAATGAATATTTCTGTCTTCTACTCTTCACAGTAATGTTACTGTGTAATTTTGATATATGAAAAATGTAATGATTATTCAAGAGGTAATGAATGATGTTTCCATGAAAAGTTGTTAAGAATATGCAAGTATAATGTAAGATGAATGTATTTTATGATTATGAAATTTTTATGAGATTATAATAAGAAAACTGTTTTGATAATGTTGTTTTTGGGGTTTTCGTTTTATTAAACGTTTTATGTATTTACATGATTTTATGATAATAAAATGATTTTATGCATGATAATATGATGATTGTATGGAGTTTTAAATTAAATATATGTGTTTTAAATTATTAGAAAATGTTTTTCAAAAAAAGATTTTCATGTTTACAATGTATGAAATGTTTTGATTTTTAAGGAAGCATGTTATGAATAGCGTTTACATGTTTTGATGATAATTTTATGTTGATGATTATGGGATATGTTTGAAATGTGATGAATGTATACATGAGTATATTATGAATGAATATTATATGCATGGATGTTTTATGATATGTATTAATTTTCATTGCATTTTTTTAAATGAATAAATGGCATGAACACTCAAGGAGCGAGCACTACGAGACCGCGACGTCGTCACCAAATCATGTTAAGGTTAAGTAAGCTAACAATAAAGTAAGTACATTTTCACCTGCAACATGACACCTTTTTCAAGGTTTGATGATATGTTTACAAGGATATTCATGATGATTTTCCTCAAAGGATTTCTTATGAAAGATTTTCATGACTTCAAGTTATGCATGATGTTTATGGCATGTTTTAGAGTATGAAAAGTATGTACATATATATATCACCTAATAAGTGTTACACACCCAATGTTATGAAATGTTATGTTATGATGTCATGTTTGGTTTGGGATTAGCTACCTTTCTCCTCTCATGACGGCGCGCATATGATGATGTTTATGGTGTAACACTTGGGCCCTTAAGATAAAAACGGAATAAGTTTTAAAATGGTCAACGTAATGAAATATATGTTTCTATGAAATTGTGCTTAAGGTACTTTTATGATGTGATGATGATGATGACGATGATGATATTTATGAAATGTTTTAAATTGTGAGAATTATATGTACTTACTAAGCATTAGCTTAATCATGTTTATTGTCATGTTGCAGATAAGGGTAAGAAAATCATGGACTAGGCAGAGGACATGGGAAGGCGTGTGAGCATTATGAACGATGAATTGTAACCGGAAGCACGCCAAGAAGAACGATTTTATGATTTAATCAAGTTATATATTTTGAACATATTTTTATGTTAAGTTTTAAGAATACTTATAATATGGTTTTATAAGTTATTTTATCATTTTTTTGTGAATTATGAACTTCCACTATGTTTTACAAAAAGTTGGTTTGTTTTAAAATTTTAAGTTTTCTCAGGGAATTGGTCTCGGACGGCCTGCCAAACTTTATGGCCGGCCTGCCAAAGTCCAGAAGTTCGGTCTGCCGATCACATTTTTCAGTCTGCCGAACATGGATGAATTTTTAAGATGTCTTGCAAAGCTCTGCCGGCCTTCCGGTTGAGAATGTTCGGCTTGCCGATGATGTTCGGTCTGCCGAAGTCCCAAGTTCGGTCTGCCGAACTATGGGAGTAAATGAGTTTTAAACGATTTGAAGTTTAATGAGTTATGTTGTGATATTTTTATAAGTCATGAATTTACAATTTGGAATATTTATTTTATTAAATAAGTTCATGATTAATTTAAGTGTAATTGAATAAATTATGCTATGGAATAAGTTAAACATTGATATTCTAAACAATGTTAAGTTATATTTAAGTTAAAAAAATAAATTTGAATGTATGAATGGATCTTGGTTATGTAAGTTTAAGTACTTTTAAAATCTATAGCACTGTTAAGTTTGATATTATTTATATGTTTAAAGTTTAAACAAGTACGAACATATGTATGTAACGACATCTGTGACGTCCGAATTAAAGGGCGTTTCATGTTCCACCTAGTAGCACAGTCAAGTGCTAACTTTTTAGTGTATGGAAACTGCAGTTGGCGGGCTGCCTCTTCAAACTTTTAAACTCTCTTTGGCATTGCAGTCCAGAAAGCAACACTATGACGGATAGCTTCCACACCACCATCAATTGCACTTAAACTAGCGTTCACAATTAAATTGAGAATATGCAGACAACATCGCATATGAAAGTACTCACTAGCGAAAATCAATGAACTAGAAGGCAACATATCAGAAACCAGATTAATCATAGTATCATTAGTGCTACAACTGTCCACAGTCATTGTTGATATCTTTCTATCAATATTCCAGTCCAATATGCAAGACATCAATGCATCTGGAAGACATTCAGCAGTATGTGGCCATGGAACATAAATGAATCTACCAAATGCAAAATAGAATAATTATTAACTATAATATCTTAAAAAAATAATGCAAGTAGAAGTAATAAAAAATAATATTAAAACTGTTACCTGATAAGTCGATGCAGTAAAATTCAAGAGTCATCAATAAAATGCGTCGTCATAGTCATATAACCTTTCTTCTGGTTAGAAGCTGTCCATAAATCTGTAGTTATTGCAATTCTTCCCTTATTCCCCTCCAACAGTTGTTGTGTCTTAGACTTTTGCACTTCATAGAGTCCCATGATATCTTTTTTTTATGTTGTTTCTAGAAACATCATTGAACAACGGCTGCAAAGAGCTAATAAGCTTCCTAAAACCCGAATGTTCAACCATCGAAAGAGAGTATTCATGAAGGATGATCATGTTGGCAAGTTGCTCTCTTGCATAGTCTTGATCAAATGTGTATGTCCCAATTGACATTTTCCCCTCTTTCGAAATGTTGGGGTTAAGAAATGACTGTCTCATGTCTCTATTTTTCCTCAGTGGACATATCTTGAAATGCTTGTGTAGATGCTTTATCCCACTCCTACTAGAACCTGACAACTTTTTTTCACAGTAATTGCAAATTGCCTTCTTTTGACCATTAATATTCTTCTTTTTGAAGTGGTTCCAAACCAGAAGTGTCAATCTCTTTTTCTTACTATCATTAGGTATATGAACAGAATCTTTTTCAGTGTCTCCCTCTGCTGGAGTGTCAATTTTTGGAGAGTCTCTATTAGTTAAATCATGAACCTCAATTGGTACAGGTTGTGGAGAAGCACCAATATCAACACCAGTTGTATTTGTGGTCTTATCAGTAACATTTTCCCCATCCATATTGACTCTAACACATAAAATAAAAATAAAAAAAAAAAGTTTAAACAAAAGCAAATACATTTTTAATCAAACGTATGACCACTATTCGTATGCATACACAATACCATATACCACAAACATGCAAACAAAATCATCGAGCATATCATTCTACCACTGAACAAAATATACAACCCAGAATGTTTTCTTTATTTTGTAAATTCCTTAACATCTGAAAAAAAAAAAAGACTAACAGATAATGAACGAAAAATAATATTCATACAAACAAAAAAAATATTATTATTGTAAACAAAGTGATATAAACATTTATATCTTCAACAAATACCTATACCGATACAAAGATTAACAAAATATGTACATATATACAACTACGCGTGTGTGTATGTATATATGTATATACGAAAGAACATATAAAATCAAAGTACATCAAATAAGAAGTTAGATGTATGTGGACGAAAACCTATGCTTATATATATACGCACATACACAAACAAAAATATAAACAAGTAATATTATAATCAAAATAGAACAAAACAAAGAAAATAGTCAACTACTACCTTATGCATGGCCTTTTAATACGTTGAAGTCTGAAGAAAAAGAAAGGCACACTTACCAGAGGTAAAGGTATTCAAAGTTTTACGCAGGAGTAGAGAGGGTGAAAGATAGATAGCAGAGGCAGTATCGTGGGCTGTTTATAATTGAAAAATATTAAGGTCAAAGGTTGGTTTCCTATTTTTTAAAGTCACTTACCGTTTAGTTTTAATAGTTTTCTAATTTCTTTTTTATTATAATTTAATGCACATCCCTGACTTTTACATATATATATAAATATATACACACATAAATACATATATATAATATATAAGAAAAATAAAGAAGATATACTCAGGTCGGGATTGGAGGCTGGAGTGGGAGGAGCTTCCCCACCCCTGACTCGGGGATAAATTTTAATTCCTATACCTGTTCTACCCTTATATAATATCCTCATAGGGCGGGTAAGAATGCCATCCTTGGTATGGAGATGTCATTTTGAGGCGGAAAACTAATTCTTTTTTGAACATAGTTAATGGGGTTAGAAAGGGACATATAGGAGAGAACTCAAATTCTAGAATATAACTTAAAAAATTAGCTTCATTTTTAATTCTTATTTATGTTAAAATTTTCATTCTTATACCTTTAAACTATTTTTAATCTTTTAAAGTAAAACATTCATGAGTCCCAGCAATTTGGTCAAGTGATCACAAACGCTAGATATTTTTTCCTCTTTTTTTTTTTTTTTTGCTACGATGTGAGATGAACCCGAAATCTTTCTTGAAGCCTTTACCCAACCACCCAAACTCTCGGTGTCATTAGACCAACTATTTTTTTTTCATACTTATTGCATTTAATTATATATATACATACATATATATATATATATATATATATATCTTGACAAACTAAACAATAGGGAGTACTATTAACTAAAATCCTTTCTAATCCAATCTAATTAATGTGAAAGCCTTGGATTTTATATGAAAACAAAGTTTTATTTGTGTTTTTTTGAAATTTTAAAACCTTCAATGTCAAAAAATTTTAAAGTTAGGGTCTAGCTTGGGAATTTTGAGAAGCCTAGGGACTCAATTAGAAGACTAGAAGCTTCCAAAAAAAAAAAAAAAACCTTAAGTGCTGAACCCAACAGCCCCCACCCCCACACACCCACCCCCCCCCCCCCCCGCCGGTCTACAATCTCTCTTTCTTTCCTTCTATTTCCTTTTCTCTTGCTAAAACTTGTAAAAATCTGCCCATCACCGTCTGACCACTTCCGGCTGCCTTCTGCCCCCATGCACTGGCTGACAAGACTTGCCACTACTCAAAACTACTAGAACCAAAGCCCCGCCGCTCCCACTCGTTACCATTTGCCAAAAAACATCGTGTAAATTTTTGGTCTTTTTTCTTTAACGACGAGTTTCGGCAACGTTCGACCTCCATTCCTCCAGCAAGCCCCACCATCTTGTTTTCCTCATCAAGAAGAGCAATACCTATCCCACCAACACTTCGATTGTTGCCGAAAAAGTTTGGGTTTGCTACCTCCTATTTTTGAAGGTATTTATGCATTTTCCAACAAATCGACCATCATTTGGAGAAACCATCACCGGATATGAGTTCTTCTCATCAAAATCTTCGAGACAATATTCAGTTCTACCATCACCCACCCTCGAGCCGTCGATCAACTCCGTTGACCGGCGAGTTAAGGTCAACTATTGACCCGGTTGCCCCGGTGTCGAGAAAAACACCTTTCCTACTTATTTTCAATATTCCAGATGTGTTTGTGACATTGAAATAGTGAAATGAGTGCCCAAAGATCAAGTTTTGTGATTCAAAATTTCAAAGACGGCTTTGTTTCGCAAAATGGAGTCTTTTTGCAGTCAAATGTCGTCGGCCAAATCGTTAAGAACTCTATTACTCGTCTTTTGTGACATTTTCATTAAATTGATTATTAATTTTGACAGAAAATTAAAATTTATGAAAATTGTTTTTTTAGTTTGTTATGTTATATATAAATCTTTATACACAATTATAGTTTTAGAATTGAGTAATTATGCAATGTTTTTGTTCGAAATAAAACTATTTATGCAGATAAATAACCAGTAAACTAAATAGAGATATCGACTGTCTAAATTTATTTATCTATCTAATAATTTATTTTTAAATTGTTTTCGGGTTGGCTTCCATATGTATGTTGATTACTTAGAATTAAGATGGATCATACTATATTTAATATTGGATTTTGAATTGATTGTTGAAATAAAAATGTTTATTTGGTTGATAAAATTATTCTGGGAGGTTTGTAATTTTTGGTTTTAAGAAAAACAAGCCGTTATACTCCCAGATTTTTGTTAACACTAACTATCATGAATAGCATGACTTGGGAAGGTTTTTAGGAGTTAGATGAGTTAAAACCAACTCTATTATATGCTAAGACCTCACACGGTACTGTCGGATAATTTTAAGGGCACTTAAAGAATTCCTCAAGATTATATCCCACGGGGTGCTCATTTGTTAGGCACGACGGACATTGAATATTTATTTTGATACCACTATTGATATATGGCCTATTCCATGGAGTACTCATTTGGGGCACAATAGACACGGGGTGCTTGTTTAGGGCACAACAGATATTTTTATACGCCTTTTTTCTTTCTTTCCTTCACTAATAGGCTGGGATGTGACTGAGAGAGTTTGAGTAACGAGTTTAGATTTTGTTATTGATTAGCTTTGATAAACTGTGAACTTGATAAATTTTTATACTGTTTTGAGAATTTGTATATCAACTTTCTAAGGATTTTATATATAATAATAGTAAGAAAATCTGAGAGGTGAGATTTGGATTTTCTACTGGGTATGGTGTGCTTACCCCTTACTTTTTCTTTTAGGTTGTTTAATATATAATGTCACGACCATTGTCAATACTTTTACCGCTCGATTCGTATATTCATCTTACTTCTACTCCTAGCTATGATTGGGCTTTGGCATATAGAAGTGATATGGAGTGATACATCCCAGTAGAATATTGGTTATTTATAGATTTTCTACATATATTTTTGTAATATAACTTTGAATTTAATTAAAGTTGTGTAGCTATATTTTACTTTATTTTATGAGATTTAGTCTATCAATAAAAATGTTTGTTTAAATTTTAAGATTATATTTTATTATTTTCTTACTTTTAGAGATTTTATGAGCCTAGCTAAAGTTTTTTAAAATTTTTATACTAATCTAAATCCTCAAAATATCTTTCAATTTAGTCATTGACCCCAGCTTGGGATCGTAACAATTAGTCAATCTCAGAGCCAGCTTAAGATAATATGGGGCCTTAAGCAAATTTTTTAAAGTAGACCTATTCAAAAGAATATATACGATATTGTGTTGAAATAAAGAACTTGAATATTTTTTTATATGTCATCCAAAAATAACAAAATAATCCACTATATGAAATAAAAAATAATAACGAAAATAGAATTACAACAAAGTCAAAGTAATAGTCCTATTAAAAATAAAATAGTCAATGCAAATCTCGAAAAGTAAAAACTAACAATTAGATAAAAATAAGTAAGAAAGGCATAATCATGAAACCTGTAGATAGAACATTAAAAAAGGAGTAATATTACAGTTTGAGAAGTCTAAAGATCTTATAAAGGGAAGATGTTTTTGTTGTGGGAAAGAGAAAAGATGTTCGTCAAGACAAGCCTCTTTATTTCTTCTTGTATTTACACAATATCTTTTCTCTTTCCCGCGACAAAAACATCTTGTCTTTATAAGATTATTTGACTTCTCAAACTATAATATTACTCCATTTTAAATATTTTATCTACATGGTTTCAAGATTATACCTTTTTTACTCATTTTTATCTAATTGTTAGTTGTTGGTTTTTGAAATTTGCATTAACTGTTTTATTTTTAATGGGATTATTGCATTGACTTTGTTGTAATTTTATTTTAATTATTTTTTACTCCATATAGTGAACTGTTTTGTTATTTTTGGATGATATATGTGAAAATATTCAAGTTCTTTTATTTCAATGCACAGTATCATATATATTTTTTTGAAAAGGTCTACTTTACAGGCCGGCCATGAAATTGACTAATTAGATTAGATCAGAAAGGATTTTAGTTAATACTCTCTATTATATACTTGGTTAAGATATATATATATATATATATATATATATATATATATATATAATAAGTATGAAAAAGAAAAACTGTCAAAAACCAGTTGTTAAGTGACACTGAGAGTTTGGGTGGCTGGGTGAGGCATCGAGAAAGATTTCGGGTTCATCTGACATTGTAGCAAAAAAAAAAAAAAAAAGGTAGGAAAAATATCTAGCGGTTGTGATCGCTTGACCAGATTGTCGAGACTCATGAATGTTTTACTTTAGAAGATTAAAAATAGTTTAAAAATATAAGACTGAAAACTGTAACATAAATAAGAATTAATAATGAAGCTAAATTTTTAAGTTATATTCTGGAATTTGAACTTTCTCCTATATGTCCCTTACTAATCCCATTAACTATGTTCGAAAAATAATTATCCAATAATTGAGATTTGGAATTAAGTTTTGACTTCTTAATTAGTTTTCCGGTCTTCGGAATGACATCTTCAACGTTGAAATTATAACATAAATTAAATACTTTTATTAGCCGTATTCCTTACACATTTTCCAGCATACCCATGTAGCATTTAGTCTTCGTTCTTCCTATTTATTCAAATATTGTGAAATTGATCACGGATATCATGTTGTTAATTTGTTTGATTTTTTATGTAACTTGATAAGCAAGTAATGTCACTAATACTAAAATACTCAAAAGTATTGAGTTCAGCATATTAAAACTTAAGGCACTCTCCAGTAGGTTCCCAACATTGGTGTATGTTTTAAAGTGATTGGATCGAGTCAAATTTACTTTTTTTTTTCTTTTTATAAATCTAACAATTAAAAATAGATATTTATTGATGGGTATTTTTTGTATTCATCAAATAAAATTTCTAAGACCCGAACAAATTATGGCTGGTAGAAGAATACATTTCTATTAAACATTCATTTTGCTTGTGCTTAGCGTATTGTGGAATTGTCTACACTTGCAGGATCGGCCACTTGGGAGAGGGATGAGGTGGGGATCGGTGCCGCAAACATTACTTTCTTCGCATTCTCAATTGCAGCGCAAGATATTCCTTTCCTCCAAGATATTTGTTGGTTTGACAAGATATATTACTATGTCTTAGTCAAATCACAATTAACCGTCTAGATTGGACTGTGTGTTCTGGTATTCATATGAGGGCCCTATCTCTGTTATATGAGACCTACTTATAGGGCTCGTCCTAATGTGAAAGGGTGAGGCTCCACCCAACGGGGTTCAAAAATATTTTTGTTCTGGTATTAGAATCCTACATATATGTAACTACGCAATTTTTCGGAAGGAACTAAAAAACATACTCATTAATAGGTATTTGTCTTTTAATCATTAAACTTATAAGAAAAAATAATTTTGACTAAATTTAACAATTTTAAAACATGCACCACCATTGGAGTTCCTGTCGAAGGAGTTCCCATAAAACTAAATAAGAAAAATAAAATATGGAACATATAAACAAAAATATTTAACGTAGTTTGACATTTTGCTTACGTCAATGGACTACGAAAAATAAGAGAAGTTAAGAATAGAAACACTATGAGTTAAAAAAATATACGCGTACTATTAGAAAATGTAGAATACATGACTCTCAAATAACGACGTATTGTAAAAACCATCATGTTGGGGGTAAGGGGGGACGTGAGGGTTATGCCAAAAGTACAAAAACTGTCATTTGAGGTTTCGGGAGTTTCCACGACCTTTTTTTTTTTTTTTTTCAAAACCATCGTACAATTCTTATTCTTACACGACAGTTTATAAAACCCCTAAAATAAAGCTATTTCTTAAATTGAAAATGAGTACAAATAAACATATATATATATATATATATATATATGGGATTCTACCTCCATCTATCTAAGGTGTTAGTTAGGCTTAGGTAGAATAATATAGTTTAATTATAGTTAAGTAGTCTAGGTGGCATTGTTAGGGTATAGGTTATGATAAATAATCCCTTTGCAACTTCTTAGTACTGGTTTGCTTCATGGTTGATCTAAGCAAGTGGCAAATATGTATGCATGTTGTGGGCATTTTTAGCAAAGAAAATGTACGGAATGCTTGGTTGAAATGACCACATAACTTGTACTGCCATGATACGTAACTTAATGCACAAAAGTGGTTTAAAAATCAATTTTTTATGTCGTTTATGTTTGGGCATTCTCGTTAATTAACATTTAGGGATAGATAAGTGAGAATGATAATGTAACTCAACGATATTAAAAGGTAAATTGCATTCTCATCATATATAACTTTTGTTATCCCCATACATTAGTGGTAGAAAAATCAATATTTTTTTTGGTGTAGTTATTTTTATGTAATATTAGAGATTAATAATGATAATAATGCAGCACATTACACACAAATTCAAAAGATGAAGCTAGGTTTTTTTTTTTTTTTTTGGTTACAAAAGTTGAAGCATTTTCTTTCTTCTAAACTGCAAGTTCTTTCTTAGTGGATAAGTTGAGGGAGCTAATAAGATAGATGGTAAGTTTGTTCAAGATTATCCGCATTGAGTTGAAAGTTAAAGTAGTTATCACATTGCCAGTAGTTGTCAAAGCGACCGTCTACCGTAGAGTGAATAAAAGGCATGTAGTGTAATACCCACTTATTTTTATGTAACGAACCACGTTAAGTTAGTAACGATGTTAAGGAATTTTATTAATAATTTTGTTATATGTTATGAAATATGCTTTAAATGTTACTAACTTTTTATGTCAAGTTTTATGACATGTGATGACCGCTTGGTATCGTTGTGCTCAAGTGTTCATGATTATTTTAATGTATGTTTAATTATGATGCATAATGAATTGAATGTTTTAATTTATGGCATTTATGGACAGTTCGGCAGGCTGGAATTTTAAGTTCGGCAGGCCAAACAGTCTGCCAAAGATCGGTAGGCCGAAGGAAACCATCGGCAGGCCGAACTTGGTGGAACCGATAGGCCGAAGAGGAAAATCGACAGGCCGAACACGACTGACGAGCAGTCAACAGAAATCTCTCCAAATTCATGGCTAAGTTAATTACGTTAAATGAGTGATTTATTGTGATTAATTGACACAATAATGGAATGTTTTATCAGTTAAAGAAAATAAAAAGGTTTGACTTTGCATTGATTTGTGTTATTTTAAATGGTTTCCTATTTTAAGAGGGCAAAATATGGTAAGATGTGATGATTTGTTTGACTTTCTTTTTCTTCTCTCCTTCCTTCATGCTTTGGGCTATCAAACAGTCAGAAATTCTGACTTAATGGAGGGCAACGAATGTTCATTATGCTTGTTACGTTAAAATTTTTTTTAACGATTCTTTTCCTCAGCTTTTCTCCTCTCATTCACTATCTGAGACATTTTCTGATTTTCTCTCTTTCTTCTCTTCTTCTCCATGAATCCCATCTCCTTTCCTCTCAAAAAATTCTCCGCAAGTATTGAAAGAAAAAGTTATATTTCGTTGGTTAAATTCAAGGATTCTGAGAAGAAATTTCAAGGTAAGAATTTAGTTTTTTTTCTGGTGTTTTTGAAAAGAAATTCTCCTCCTCAATTCGTCTACAATATCTTTCTTTAGGTATTGTATTTGTTTTGAATTTTTAATATGTTATACATGTATGTGTTATGAGATGCTTTCCTAAGTTTCAAGTTGTTTCAACGTTTTTATGATAAAATATGAATTTTTTATCTTCTACCCCTCAGTAAAATTTTACTATTTAATCTTGATGCATGAAAAAAAAAATTAATGTTATTCAAGGGGTAAATATGATGTTTTTCATGATAGTCGTCAAGAATGTGCATGTATAATGTATGATGAATGTATTTTATGTTATGAAATTTTTATGGGAATACATTAAGAAAATTGTTTTAGTAAATGTTATTTCTGGATTTTGTTTATGAAATGTAATGTATATTTAAATGATTTTATGATAATGAAATAATTGTATGCATGATAATATGGTGTTTGTATGAATTTTTTTAAAAATTAAAATATATGTATTTTAATTGTTAAAAAATGTTTTCAAAAGATTTTTATGTTTGTAATGTATGAGATGTTTTGATGATTATACTTAAGGATGCATGATATGAATTATATATATATAAGAGATGAATGTGTATGTAATGTTATATGAATGAATGTTTTATGATAAGTATTAGTTTTATTGTATTTTTAAATGGATAAATGGCATGAATACTCAAAGAAACGAGCACATCGAGACCGTGGCGTCATCACCAAAAGTATATTAAGGTTAATTAAGCTAGCGTTAAGGTAAGTACATTCTCACCTGCAACATGACACATTTTACAAGGTTTGATGATATATTCACAATGTTATTCATGATGAATTTATGGTTATTTTCCTTAAAGGATTTCTCATGAAAGATTTTCATGATTTAAAGTTATGTGTATATAATGATGACATGTTTCGAAGTATGAAAATTATGTATATATGTATCACCTAATAAGTGTTGCATACCAATGTTATGAAATGAAATGTTATGATGTCATGTTTGGTTTAGGATTAGCTACCATTCTCCTCTCATGACGGCGCGCCTACAATGATGTTCATGGTGCAACACTTGGGCCCTTAAGATAAAATGTAATAAGTTTTAATATGTTTAACGTAATGAAAGATATGTTTCTATGAAATTGTACTTAAGGCACTTTTATGATATGATGACAATGATGATGATGATGTTGTTTATGTAATGTTTTCAATTGTGAGAATTATTTGTAATTACTAAGCATTAGCTTAATCATGTTTTATGTCATGTTGTAGATAAGGGTAAGAAAATCATGGAATAGGTGGACATGGGAAGGCGTGTGGACACAAAGCTCAATGAATTGTAATAGGAAGAAACACCAAGATGAACGTCTTATGTTTTAAATCAAGTTTTATAATTAAAACATTATTTTTATGTTAAGTTTTAAGAATATTTGAACTATGGTTTTATATTCCATTTTAACATCTTAAGGAATTATGAACTTTTGCATTTTTATGAAAGGATGGTTTTGTGTAAAAAAAAATTATGTTTTTCCAAGGATATTTGGCTCGGTCGGCCTGCCGAACATCCTTGGTCGGCCTGTCGATGTCCAGAAGTTCGGCCTGCCGATCACGTTTTCAGCCTGTCGGACAATAATGAGTTTTTAAGTCAGTTTTGCATAGCCTCTGCCAGCCTGCCAGTTGAGGGAACTCTAGACTGCCGATCATGTTCGGCCTACCGAAGTCCCAAGTTCGGCCTGCCGAATTGTGGGAGTTAATGACTTTTAAATGATGTGATGATTTATGAGTTTTGATGTGATGTTTTTTTATAAGTCCTGATTTTACAACTTGGTTTATCTATTTTATAAAAATAAGTTTATGATTAATTTTAAGTTTAATTAAATAAATTATGACATGGAATGAGTTTAACATGTGAACTAACAATGTTAAGTTATTATAAAAAAAATGTATGAATAGATCCTGGTTAAGTATGTTTAATTACTTTTACTATTAAAAGTATCGTTTAAGTTTTGTATTCATATATATGTTTTGAGTTATATAAGTAAGAATATAAGAATGTAACGACGTCTGTGACGTCCAAAAAGGGACGTTAGATGTAGACACTATCACCTTCATCCATCCAATTGTTGCAAATGTTGCCTATATTTTAGCTAATATGTTGTTTAGATTTTTTTAAGGCCAACTATTTTTAGTTTTTTTGGGAACTCAACAAAAGTGGATGGTTGTTCATTAAAAAAAATGGTGGTACCCTTAAACGTAGCCAGATCATTAATGATTGTAGTAACTTTCGATTATGCCCTGTTTAGTAAGAAGAAAAGAAAATAGAAGGGAAGAGAAAATTATGAATGAAAGAAAATTGTATGAAAAGAAAAGATTTTGATTTTCTCTTTTACCTGTTTGGTATGCGAAAGTGGAAAGAAAATGATTTTATCTTCTCTTGTTTGGTATTGCCAGAAAAACCAAAGGGATGAAAAAACTACTATTAATAAATTACCATTTTACCTAAATATTATTTAGTTATTTCCCTAATTTGACACACAAATTTTTTTTGGAATTTTGATTTTAAAAAAGGAACAATTGATAACTTTTTTTTTTTTTTGCATTGTTGTCAAACTTTTCCCTCACAAATCCACCAATCTTTGGAGGGATCAATTTTGGTGAAACCCACATGTCATTTCTTCCACCTATTTTTCCTTTTCATTTTGATTTCTTTTCTACCAAACACCCCATCATATTAATTTTCATCCCAAAATCCTTCCAATATTTTCTTCCGCTTCACTTTTTACTCATACCAATCAGGGCATTAAAGAAGAAGGAGAATAAGAAGTGTTATCTTCCAAACAAAAAAAAAATAAAAAATGTAAACAAAATGTCATAGGCTAAATAATAGGAATGTACTCAATTATTAAATATAATCAAAGTTTCTTTTATGCAAAAAAAAAAAAAAAAAGAAAATGAACCAAATAGCATAATTTAGTAGCCGTTTAGTAAATAATAGCATAAATTTTTCTAAAAGTAAATATATTGGCAGGTCATTGTCGTCGTCGATAGCATAGATCCCAATGACGTCTTTCATTGGCAGACACTGCTACCTCAAGGAGGAGCTTCAAAGAGAGAAAGCCTTGCGTCCTAGAAGCAAACTCGCAATGAAGATCACAACATGACCGTAGATTTGCTAGATGTTTCATCCTTGACAACATCAACAAAAATCCAGAGGCTACCATTGCCAGAGAGGATGAACTCGCTATCATGTCACCAGATTCAGAGTCTCTCATCGCCACCATTGCCGAAGAAGATGGAGGATATCGATGGCTATGGCTGTCGTGTGGAGGCATTGAAGCAGACAATTTAAGGAATGTTGGAGGAGCAGTCAGAGATACACAGAGAAGAGAAGGAGAAAGGAAAAAAAAAAGGAATTTGATAAAAAAAAATTTGTGACTTTTAGTTGGTAAATCTACCAATGAATATAGTAAATATGGTATTTACCAAACAATGATAGTGTCATAGTCATTTTGATAAATACATGTAACTCTATGTATTTATCACTTTATATACATATGGTGACGTCGTCGGAGTAAATCTGTATAAATTCATTTATTTACACATAAAAATAGGCTTTGTTGGGTGATGTAGAAATTCGAGACACACAACTATACACGGTCATATCAAGTAATACAGATGATAAGTTGAGTATTGTTCCCACGAATATTGTGAAATTTTTATTGAATACCGAAGTTATCCTACCTTTAAAATTTATTTGAATTATTGTTTGGGAGTTTCGAATTAAAACCAAAATAACTAAATTAAATAAAAAATACAAACATAAATAAAGATAAACAATAATATCAAAATCTGGTTAAAGGATCATTCTCCACCGTAGACAATAACTATGCGATCAATCGTAGAATTATTTCTAAATTTCCATTGAAACTACTACCGTAGAGAACAACAAGTTCTGTTATTCCAATCTTTTCTCACTATGTAGATTTAATAAGACACACACTCTATTAAACCCCTTTTTGATAAGTTAGTTTTAGGCTAATTAATTAGATGATTTTCACTTAATATTTTTATTAGTTTTGAGCAATTTATAAGGATTTGACAGTGTTATGTGTTCTTTTGTAGGTTTTGAGAAAAAAGGATACATGATAGCAAAATACGAGGCAAAATGGATAGAAAATGAGAAAAATTAGACTCGGGATGAAAATGGAGCCTAGACGCCAGCTTATGGGCGCCTAGGCGCTCAGACAGACGAAGTTTCATACAAAAACCTGAGAGCAAAGCGCCTAGGTGCCATAACTGGAGCGCCTAGGCGCCATTCTGTGAACTTAAAATCCGAGAGAAAAGCGCATAGGCGCCATAATTTGGGAGCCTAGGCGCCATTCTTTGAAAAGGGCGAACAACACTATGGCGCCTAGGCACCAGGCTCTAGTTCGAAAAGGGGGTATGCCGTTTGTGTAGCGCCTAGCGCCTAGGCGCCATTACGAAGCCTAGGTGCTAGAAAATCGAGCCAACGCACCGTTGTGATTCCAACTTAAGTTTTAGTGTAATTTTGTTTCAAAATTTCCCTTTCAAACCCTAGCCCATAAATAGAACACTATAGAGGGTTGGAACATGAATTTTGATAGAGAGAAACTACAGAAAAGAAAGGAGAGGATACACTACTTTGGAGAAGAAGATTGGTGCAACCCGGAGACGGAATCATCCTTCTATCCAAACATACAGTTCTTTTCTTCTACTCCTCATGTTTAAGAGATTGTTTAGAATGATTTTTAGTTTCATTATAAACTAACTTTCTTTGTTCTAGGGCTACGATGTAGTTGGATTATGAATGTTCACTTTTATTTAATTTAATTCAATTCGATGTTATTCATTATCTATGCTGAGTATTGAATCTAATCTTAATGCTTGTAAAAGTTTGTGCATCTTTTGCATGATTTGTGATTTAATTTGAGGCTGAGAAGCGATAATGAAATTAGACCATGATTGAATGCCATGAGATCATCATAGGATAGAGATATCTATGAGACTTGTGTAACACTATGAATTTCTTGTTCTTAATGAATCTTGGTAAGTTTAGAGTTTCCACAGAGATGTAGAAAATTTGCTAACTAGGATAAATTATTAAATATTGAGAAATATTAATGACTGTCTAAGAGAAATTCGTTATCGGCATAGGAATAAATGTCAATTGATTAAATTAGATAAAAGCATATATGATTAATCCAGTGAGTCGGAAACCCTAGATTGATTAAATTAGATAATTTGAATAGGATTAATTTAGGTGAAATTAGATGCCCTAGTCTTTTGTTGTTTAGATTTTCATTTATATTTTTTTGTTTTGTTATTTTTCTATTTTATATTTGATTGTTCAAATAATTTTAGAGTTAACCAATTTTGATACTTAGCTAGATTAACGCAATCCTCGTAGGAACGATACTCTACTCACTTTTTATCACTTGTCTACAATTTTGTACACTTGCAGATTTTCCACAACAAGTTTTTGGCGCCGTTGCCGGGGACTATTTGGTTTTCATTAATATCGAATAAAATAACTCTAGTTTTGCTTTGGATTTGTCTTTCAATTTTATTAATTATAGTTGTTTGTAGTTCTTTGTCGCAGGAATTCTATCTAGGTGTATGCGAAGGTTTGGGAACAGTGACCTATTTCCTCTCAAGTTTGAGATAGAACGCACTTGTCGGAGGAATAGGAGGGAGAGAAGAGAAGCTCTCACTCAGTTGCAAGACACCATGGCCGATCCAAATGAAGTTCAAAATGAGGCCCATCCACCAATGGCCTTAAGGGACTATGCATTACCAACTGCGACGGGTATCCAACTGGTCATAAGAAGGCCAGCTATTAGAGCTAATAACTTTGAACTGAAGTCGGTGACTTTGCAGATGATTCAAGGAATACAATTCACTAGATTGGCCACTGAAGATCCCAATGCTCACATTGCAAATTTTCTGGAGATTTGTGATACTGTCAAGTATAATGGTGTTTTTGATGATGCCATTTGCCTTCGGTTGTTCCCTTTCTCTTTGAGGGATAAAGCAAAAAATTGGTTGAACTCTTTACCTGGAGATTCTATCACCACCTGGGAAGATTTGGTTCGCAAGTTCCTGGCCAAGTTCTTTCCTCCTGCAAAAACAGCAAAATTGAGGATTGAGATCAACAATTTCACTCAATATGAAGGCGAGACTTTATATGATGCTTGGGAGAGATATAAAGAGCTATTAAGGAAGTGTCCCTATCATGGGTTGCCTAAGTGGATGCAAGTCCACGATGTTTACAATGGGTTGATAGGTAACACTAGAACTCTAATTGATGCATCTGCAGGGGGAGCATTTATGAAGAAAAATGAGGATGAAGCATATGAGTTGCTAGAGGATATGGCCACAAATAACTTTCAGTGGCCAAGTGATAGGTCAATGACAAGGAGAGTAGCTGGGGTTTATGAAGCTAAAGCTCTATCTATGTTGACTGCTCAAGTTGTTGTAACGCCCCCCCTTACAGACGTTACAGATGTCGTTACATCCATACATTACATACTTATTTATTTAGATAAACTTTAAGTACAAAACTTATATGATACTTTAATTGTAAACGTAGTTAAGGACAATCATAACCAGGATCCATACATACATTTTTTTTTTACAACATTCATTAACTTGTTCCATACCATAATTAATTCAATTACACTATAAATTAATCATAAACTTGCTTTAACAAAATAGATATACTAAATTACTAAATCATAACTCATATCACATAACATCATTTATAAACTATTTATTTCCACAGTTCGGCAGGCCGAACTTGGTACTACGACAGGCCGAATGGAAAAAGGTCGGCAGGCCGGAGTTCGTCAACCAGCAGGCCGGCAGAGGCTTTTCAAAACAGGGTTTAAAAACTTCCATAGTTCGGCAGGCTGAACATTCTAACATCGGCATGCCGATCAATGATGTTTGGCAGGCCGACAGAGGCAAAAACCTTAGAAAACTTAATTTTAAGACAAAATTCAACTTTTCATAAAAATGTAGAAGATTAAAATTCTTTAAAATGATAAATTAAAATATTAAAACATAGTTCTTGTATTCATAAAAACTTATTATAAAAATATATTCAAATAATAAACCTTAACTTTAATCATAAATTTTTGCTTCATTGGCGTTCTTTTGGTTACAATTCATCTTCTTAATGCTCACATGCCTTCCCATGTCCTCCACGTAATCCATGACTTTCTTACCCCTATCTGCAACATGACATAAACTTGAATAAGCCAAAGCTTAGTAAGTACATAGTATTATTCTCACAATTTTAAAAAACATTTTATAAACATCATCATCATCATATCATAATAGTGCATTACGCACAATTTCATATAAACATATCTTTTCTTACTTGACCATATTCAAACTTATTCTATTTTATCTTAAGGGCCCAAGTGTTGCACCATAAACATCATTGTAGGCGCGCCGTCATGAGAGGAGAAGGGTAGCTAATCCCAAACCAAACACGACATCATAAAATATCATATCATAACATTGGTGTGCAACACTTATTAGGTGATACATATATACATAACTTTTATGCATTGAGATTTGCCATAATCAAACATGCATAACTTTAAATCATGAAAATCTTTCATAAGAAACCCTTTAAGGAAATTATCATAAAATCATCATGAACATAACATCAAACCTTTTAAAACACATCATGTTGCAGGTGAGAATGTACTTACCTTAAAAGCTACCTTACTTAACCTTATAAAATTTGGTGACGACAACGTGGCCTCGATGTGCTCATTCCTTTGCGTGTTCATGCCATTTATTCATTTAAAGATACAAAATAAAATTAATACTTATAATCATAAATATAACATCCATTCATATTACATCACATATACATTCATCTCATACAAACATAATTCATAACATGCGTCTATAACTATAATCATCAAAAACAACTCATACATTTCAAACATGAAATCTACCATCAATAATAATGAGGTAGTGAGTAATCTTTTGAAAACATTTTCTAACAATTAAAATAAATATATTTTAATTTTAAAAAAATTCATATTAGCATCTTATTATCATATATTTCAATATTATAAAATTATTTCATCATCAATAAAATCATTTAAACATATAGAATATCACATAAAACAAAAGTCCAATAATAATATTGTTAAAACAGTTTCTTGGCCTATTCTCATAGAAATTTCATAACATATAATTCGTTCATCAAATCATTTCCAAACTTTGCAGTCCATAACACAACATATACATGAACATTCTTGCCAAATTTCGTGAAAAGCAAAACATATTTACCCCTTGAACAAAAATTATATTTTTCATGCATCATAGCCAAACAGCAACATTTTACTATGAGTGGTAGAGGGTAGAAAATTCATAACTTAATTTAGAAAAATCGAAATGACTTGAAACTTGAAAGAACATTAACATAACATACACATGAACATCATATAAAAATTCCAAACAAAATACGACAACTAGACAAAGTTACGACATACGAATTAAGGAGGAGAAATGCTTATCAGAATTACCGAAAAATGAGTTCTTACCTTAAACAAATTTCTCACAAAACTCCTTCAATTCAACCAACGAAATTATCAACTTTTCTTTCAAATATTCTCAGAAAAGCAAGGAGAAGAAAGAGAGGAGAAAACGTGAAGAAGAAGAGAAAAGAGGAAAGAAACATCTCAGAATGAGAGAGAGAATACGTGAGAGAAAGAAAGAAAGAATTAACGTAATGAGGATAACCAACGAAAAATTCAATACCCTTACTTATGTCAGAAATTTTTTTGACTAATCTGGACTAAATTTGCATGGAGAATGGAGAGAAAAGAGAGTAAGTCAAACAAATCCTCTCATCTTACCATAATTTTCCCTCTAAAAATAGGAAACCATTTAAAACAATACCAATCAATGCAAAGTCAAACAATTTCTTTCCTTAAATGATAAAATTATTCCATTATTATGCCAATTAACCTCATTAAAACACCTAATCAACGTAATTATCTCAGTCATAAATTTAAAGAGATTTCTGCTGACTGCTCATCAGCTGTCATCGGCCTGCCGATTCACCACATCGGCCTGTCGATTCCACAAAGTTCGGCCTACCGATGGTTTCCATCGACCTGCCGATTCTTGGCAGACTTTTCGGCTTGCCGAACTTGAAAGTCTGACCTACCGAACTGTCCTTAAATACCATACATTATAACATTCAAGTCATCATTGCATCATAATTAAACATACATTAAAATTAACATGAACACTTGAGCACATCGATTCCATGCGGTCGTCACCTGTCATAGAACTTGAAATAAATAGTTAGTAACATTAAGATCATAAATCATAACATATAACATAAATTATTAATAAAATTTTCTTAACATCGTTACTAACTTAACATGATCTGTTACACCAAAAATAGGTGGGTGTTGCAAATCTCCCCACCTTATAAAAGTTTCATCCTTGAAACTTAGAACAATTGCGGATACTTAGATCTCATGTCATCTTTACGTTCCCATGTGGCTTCTTCAACTTGATGATTTTGCCATAACACCTTGACCAATGGAATTTCTTTATTCCTCAAGGTCTTGGTTTTCCGATCGAGTATCTCCATTGGCTTTTCTTCATAACTCAAGTCTCCTCGTATTTCGATCACTTTCGGCTCAATCACATGCGTAGGGTTTGGGACATATTTCTCAAACATAGAGACATAAAACACATCGTGCATTGTCGACATTTTAGAAGGCAACTTTAGCTGATAAGCCACCTTGCCTATCCATTTAACAACTTCATAAGGACCGATAAATCTTGGACTTAAGTTGCCTTTCTTCCCAAATTTCATAACTCCTTTCATCGGTGCAACTTTCAAAAAGACAGGTTCGCCCACGGCGAACTCTAAGGGTCTTCTTCTCTTGTTAGCATAACTCTTCTGACGGCTTCGAGCGGTCTCTATTCTTCTTCTTATCAACTTTATCATCTCAGAAGTTTCATTAACAAAATCAGTCCTTTCAGCATTAACGCTTTCCATCAACTTCTTCTCACTAGCTTCGTGCCAACATATAGGCGACCTGCATTTTCGTCCATACAACGCTTCATAAGGTGCCATCCCAATTGTCGCCTGAAAGCTGTTATTGTAAGCAAACTCTACTAATGGCAACATTTTACATCAGCTGGTCTTAAAATTGAGAGAACAAGCCCGTAGCATATCCTCTAAAATCAAGTTCGTCCTCTCCGTTTGGCCGTCTATCTGAGGATGAAAAGTAGTACTGAAATGTAGCCTGGTTCCCATTGCAGTTTGTACACTCTTCCAAAAGTTAAATGTGAACCTGCCATCACGATATGAGATGATTGACTTGGGAATCCCATGAAGTCGTACAATCTCCTTGACATAGAGTTCCGCTAACCGTTCCATAGAGTAAGTGATCTTGATGGGAATGAAATGTGTCGTCTTAGTTAGTCGATCCACAACTACCCAAATTGCATCATAACTGTTCATAGTTCTAGGCAAACCGGTAATGAAATCCATTGCTATATCCTCCCATTTCCATTCCGGTATTTGGATAGACTACAGTTCACCACCAGGTCTCTGATGTTTAGCCTTTACTTGTTGACATGTCATAAATTTCTTTGTATACAAGACAACATCACGTTTCATTCCAAACCACCAGAAGTTACCCTTTAGATCATTATACATCTTTGTTGCAGCTGGATAAATAGAGTAAGGAGTGTCATGAATTTTTGTCAAGATCTTTTCCCTTAAGTCATCAACATTGGGAACACATAAGCGGTCCTTGAGGTACAGAGTTCCGTCATTCGCAATACGAAACTCTTGACATTTTCCTTCTTTCATTTCCTGCTTAATCCTTACAAGACTTACATCTACATCTTGTTTCTCTGAATTTCATCATACATCATCGGAGCAAGAGAGAGCGTTGAGAGTTGTCCTGCTATTAATTCCAAACCGAAGTGTAGAATTTTCTTTCTTAAAGGTGGAGACATTGCTTGCATTGATATCAACGTGGCAACTGACATCCTACTTAGAGCATTAGCCACTCGGTTAGCTTTTCCAAGATGATAAAGGATTTCACAATCGTAATTCTTCACTAACTCTAGCCATCTTCATTGTCTCATGTTCAAGTCTCTTTGCATGAAGAAGTACTTCAGACTTTGATGATTAATGAAGATCTTGCATTGGACCCCATATAAATAATGTCTCCATATCTTCAACGCAAAAATGACTGCTGCTAACTCGAGATCATGAGTAGGATAGTTCTTTTCATAACCCTTCAGTTGTCTTGACGCATAAGCAATCACCCTTTCATTTTGCATTAAAACAGCTCCAAGGCCTATCTTGGATGCATCACTATAAATTACGAATCCATCATTCCCTTCTGGAATAGCCAATACTGGAGCTGTCGTTAGCCTCTTCTTCAATTCTTGAAAACTCTTCTCGCATGTTTTTGTCCATTCATACTTCTTTCCTTTGCGAGTCAGATTCGTGAGTGGAGCTGCTATCTTGGAGAAGTCTTCTACGAATCTCCGATAATAACATGCTAAACCCAAGAAGCTCCTTATTTCACTTGCATTCATTGGTTGCTTCCAATTGAGAACAGCTTCTACTTTAGCAGCGTCAACCATAATCCCTTCCTTTAAAATAACATGCCCCAAGAAAAACACTTTATCAAGCCAAAACTCGCATTTAGAGAACTTTGCATAAAGCTGTTGTCTTCTTAAAATCTCCAGCACAATCCTTAAATGCTCCACATGTTCTTCTTGATTCTTTGAATAGACAAGAATATCATCGATAAATACACCAACAAATTTATCGGGAAAATTCTTGAATACCTGGTTCATCAAATCCATAAAAGCCGCCGGTGCATTCGTCAGACCGAAGGGCATAACCACAAATTCATAGTGATCATACCTCGACCTGAAAGTAGTTTTAAGAATATCTCCTTCTTTAATCTTCAGCTGGTGATAACCTGATCGTAGGTTAATCTTTGAAAATACGAATGCACCCTTGAACAAATCATCGATTCGAGGCAACGGGTACTTGTTTTTTATTGTTACCTTGTTCAACTCTCTATAGTCGATACAGAGACTCATAGAGTCATCTTTCTTCTTTACAAACAAAACTGGGGCTCCCCATGGTGAGTAGCTCGGCCTAATGAAGCCTTTGTCAAGTAGCTCCTTTAATTGAGTGTGAAGCTCTTTTAACTCTATCGGGGCCATTCTATAAGGTGCTTTTGAGATCGGGACAGTGCTTGGAGCTAGCTCAATCTCGAATTCAACTTCTCTTTTTGGTGGTAGACTTGATAGGTCATCTGAAAACACTTTCGCATAATCACGAACTACAGACACATCTTCAATTCTTGTCTTTTCTTCTTGGCTTTTGTCTACAATGTTTGCCAGATAGCCCATGCAGCCACTTGCTAATAACTTCCTTGCTTTCATGGCAGATAAAAACATGTGGGGTTTCTTTTTGGACTCTCCAACATAAACGAATTTTTGATCACCTTCTGGATGGAAGATCACCTTTCGTTTTCGGCATTCAATAGAAGCATTGTACTTACTCAGGAAATTCATCCCAAGAATCATATCGTAATCATGCATGTCGATCACAATGAGGTCGACAAAAATTTCCCTATCAGAAATCCATAGGGGTACTGTACGCAAACAGTGCGTAGATAATATCACTTCCCCAGAGGGTAGTGTCGTAGTGAATCCCTGTCTCATAGGCTCTAAACGAACCTCTAACTTTTTAGCAAATGACATAAATACAAAAGAATATGTAGCACCCGTATCAAAGAGAACATAAGCGTCATTAGATAAACTTGT
This sequence comes from Artocarpus heterophyllus, assembly GCA_025403435.1. Classification (NCBI taxonomy): domain Eukaryota; kingdom Viridiplantae; phylum Streptophyta; class Magnoliopsida; order Rosales; family Moraceae; genus Artocarpus; species Artocarpus heterophyllus. Next base: position 15,802,014 of record CM046354.1, on the reverse strand, counting down.
TATCTGACCTGTGACCACATTGGAGGCTTCAGCAACCACTTGTTCTTTCGTCATGGCATAAATACGGGCATTCATCGGTAGGGCTTTAATTCTCCCTTGACTGATAAGTGTCCCTTCAAGGGAGGCTTGCATCTAATGAAGCTGGGCTTGAGGAGGAGCTCTCTGAGGGGCATTGGCATTCATCAGTTTGAGGCAGTTCTTGACAAAGTGGTCTTCACGCCCACAAATAAAACATTGGTTTGTTCCCAAGCAGCATTCCCCTAGATGCTTCTTCCCATATTTGGCACATGGTTGAAACTGTCTATTATTATTATTGGGCTGACCATCATTGTGCCTCTTGTTGTCTTGGCCCTGCTGATTTTGAGGATTGCCCTTCCTCTTGTTATTTCTCCAGTTCTGGTTATTGTTGTTGCTACTGTTGTTGTTGTTATTGTTGTTCCGGTGTGGAGGGCAATTCAGGTTGTTTGCATTATTGGCTTATTGGCCAGACTGAGGCTGGTTCCTTCTTAGGTTGGACAAGTGGAACTCTGCACGCTAGGCCCTCATGACAACCTACTCTTGAGTCCTAGGTGGACTTGCCCCATCAATGATAGTAGCAATTTCAGGCTTGAGAACCTTGATCAGCCTTCTGACCTTTTCATTTTCATCCATAACCATTCCTGGGCATAGGCGAGCAAGCTGGTTAAACTTCGTCACCACATCAGTAATTGACATATCCCCTTGACGCAAGCTCTCGAACTCCTCATAATGCTTCCTTGTGATGTTCATATGGAAGAACTTCGTGTTGAACTCATGAACAAAATCTTCCCATGACATCTCTTCAACATTCCCACTCTATTCGATGCCATCCCACCAAATTCTAGCCTCCATGGTGAGACAGTATGAGGCACAGAGGACCTTCTCATTGTCTGTGAAATCCATGAGTCTTAAGGTGGCTTCAATCGTCTTCAACCATCCTTGTGTGACTAATGGGTCCTTTAAACCCTCGAAGTCTGCAGGCTTAACCCTCTTCCATCTGACTAGAAGAGGTTCTTAATACGCCACTCTTGGTTCAGCAGCAGGCATTGGGACTTCATTAACTTGTGGCTGAGGAGGAGGAGGAGGAGGCTCATCATTGCCTCGACGGTCATCATTCTGGCTGTTGGCCCTTAACGCAGCAATCTCTCTTCTTTGATCCTTAAGTTGCCTTTGTAGCTCAGCGATCATGGTCATAAGCCTTTCGTTGGTCTGGGTGCGCGTTTGCATTCTTCTGTGGCCGTCCATCGTTACTCACCTAAAAGAATTAGGAACTTAGAAATAATCTTCTAATTATGAGACAGGTTTTCACTACTAAATCATTAATTGTTAAATATATAGACCTTAATCTTATCATCATACTTGCATCAAAACATCTAACTTTAAAAAATACTTACTTGGAGGACTTGGATTGACGTGTGGTGATATGAATTGTAATAGAAAATTTGCTCTGATACCAAACCATGTAACGCCCCCTTATGGACGTCACAGATGTCGTTACATCCATATATTACATACTTATTTATTTAGATAAACTTTAAGTACAAAACTTATATGATACTTTAATTGTAAACGTAGTTAAGGACAATCATAACCAGGATCCATACATACATTTTTTTACAATATTCATTAACTTTTTCCATACCATAATTAATTCAATTACACTATAAATTAATCATAAACTTGCTTTAATAAAATAGATATACTAAATTACTAAATCATAACTTATATCACATAACATCATTTATAAACCATTTGTTTCCACAGTTCGGCAGGCCAAATGGAAAGAGGTCGGCAGGCCAAAGTTCGTCAACCGGCAGGCCGACAGAGGCTTTGCAAAACAAGGTTTAAAAACTTCCATAGTTCGGCATGCCAAAGATGCGATCGGCAGGCCGAACATTCTAACATCAGCATACCGACCAATAATGTTTGGCAGGCCGACAGAGGCAAAAACCTTAGAAAACTTAATTTTAAGACAAAATTCAACTTTTCATAAAAATGCGAAAGATTAAAATTCTTTAAAATGATAAATTAAAATATTAAAACATAGTTCTTGTATTCAAAAAAACTTATCATAAAAATATATTCAAATAATAAACCTTAACTTTAATCATAAATTTTTGCTTCATTAGCGTTCTTCAAGTTACAATTCATCTTCTTAATGCTCACATGCCTTCTCATGTCCTCCACCTAATCCATGACTTTCTTACCCTTATCTACAACATGACATAAACTTGAATAAGCTAAAGCTTAGAAAGTATATAGTATTATTCTCACAATTTTAAAAAATATTTTATAAACATCATCATCATCATATCATAATAGTGCATTACGCATAATTTTATAGAAACATATCTTTTCTTACTTGACCATATTCAAACTTAATCCATTTTATCTTAAGGGCCCAAGTGTTGCACCATAAACATCATTGTAGGCACGCCGTCATGAGAGGAGAATGGTAGCTAATCCCAAACCAAACACGACATTATAAAATATCATATCATAACATTGGTGTGCAACACTTATTAGGTGATACATATATACATAACTTTTATGCTTTGAAATTTGCCATAATCAAACATGCATAACTTTAAATCATGAAAATATTTCATAAGAAACCCTTTAAGAAAATTATCATAAAATCATCATAAATATCATCATGAACATAACATCAAACCTTTTGAAACACATCATGTTGTAGGTGAGAATGTACTTACCTTAAAAGCTAGCTTACTTAACCTTATAAAATTTGGCGACGACGCCGCGTTCTCGATGTGCTCGTTCGTTTGCGTGTTCATGCCATTTATTCATTTAAAGATACAAAATAAAATTAATACTTATAATCATAAATATAACATCCATTCATATTACATCACATATACATTCATCTCATGCAAACATAATTCATAACATGTGTCTATAACTATAATCATCAAAAACAACTCATACATTTCAAACATGAAATCTACCATCAATAATAATAAGGTAGTGAGTAATCTTTTGAAAACATTTTCTAACAATTAAAACACATATATTTTAATTTTAAAAAAATTTATATTAACATCTTATTATCATACATTTCAATATCATAAAATTATTTCATCATCAATAAAATCATTTAAACATATAGAATATCACATAAAACAAAAGTCCAATAATAATATTGTTAAAACAGTTCTTGAACTATTCTCATAGAAATTTCATAACATATAATTCGTTCATCAAATCATTTCCAAACTTTGCAGTCCATAACATAACATATACATGAACATTCTTGCCGAATTTCATGAAAAACAAAACACATTTACCCCTGGAACAAAAATTATATTTTTCATGCATCATAGCCAAACAACAACATTTTACTATGAGTGGTAGAGGGTAGAAAATTCATAACTTAATTTAGAAAAATCGAAATGACTTGAAACTTGAAAGAACATTAACATAACATACACATGAACATTATATAAAATTCAAAACAAAATACGATACCTAGACAAAGTTACGACATAAGGATTGAGGATGAGAAATGCTTATCAGAATTATCGAAAAATGAGTTCTTACCTTAAACAAATTTCTCACAAAACTCCTTCAATTCAACCAACGAAATTATCAACTTTTCTTTCAAATATTCTCAGAAAAGCAAGGAGAAGAAGGAGAGGAGAAAACGTGAAGAAGAAGAGAAAAGAGGAAAGAAACGTCTCAGAATGAGAGAGAGAATACGTGAGAGAAAGAAAGAGAGAGTTAATGTAATGAGGATAACCGACAAAAAATTCAATACCCTCACTTATGTTAGAAATTTTTCTGACTAATCTGGACTAAATTTGCGTGGAGAATGGAGAGAAAATAGAGTAAGTCAAACAAATTCTCTCATCTTACCATAATTTGCCCTCTGAAAATAGGAAACCATTTAAAACAATACTAATCAATGCAAAGTCAAACAATTTCTTTCCTTAAATGATAAAATTATTCCATTATTATGCCAATTAACCTCATTAAAATACCTAATCAATGTAATTATCTCAGTCATAAATTTTGAGAGATTTCTACTGACTGCTCGTCAGCTGTCATCGGCCTGCCGATTCACCACATCGGCTTGCCGATTCCACAAAGTTTGGCCTACCGATGGTTTCCATCGGCCTGTCGATTCTTGGCAGACTTTTTGGCCTGCCGAACTTGAAAGTTTGGCATGCTAAACTGTCCTTAAATACCATACATTATAACATTCAAGTTATCATTGCATCATAATTAAACATACATTAAAATTAACATGAACACTTGAGCACATCGATTCCATGCCGTCGTCACCTATCATAGAACTTGAAATAAATAGTTAGTAACATTAAGATCATAAATCATAACATATAACATAAATTATTAATAAAATTTTCTTAACGTCGTTACTAACTTAACATGATCCGTTACATCAAAAATAGGTGGGTGTTACAGTTGTAGCTCTTACTAAGCAATTCCAGAACAGCCAATTGGTAGTCAATGCCATTCAGACTCCTCAGTTTATATGTGATTTCTGTCAAGGCAGCCATCCTAGTGAAGAATGTCAAGTGGGAAATCCATTTCAACAACCTCAGGCATAGCAGGCACAGTTTGTTGGGAACTATAACAGACAACAGAATAACCCATACTCAAACACATACAATCCAGGATGGCGCAATCACCCAAACTTTTCATGGAGAAATAATCAAAATATGGGGCAGTCTCAACAGGGATTTCAACCACAAGAGAAGAAGACTGATTTAGAAGCCGCTTTGCTCTAGTTGACTAATAACACCGACAAGTTCATGACAGAGACTAGGACCAACTTTCAAAATCAAGCTGCTCAAATCCAAAATCTGGAAGCTCAAATTGGTCAATTAGCTAACATGTATGGTGGTTGACAACAAGGTAATTTGCCTAGCAACACGGAAGTGAATCCTAAAGAACAATGCAAGGCAATCACTTTGAGAAGCAGATAAGAATTGGAGACGCCTTCAAGTGGTGAAAAGTCCAAAAAGATTGATCAAGAACAGGATGAAATCATGTCTAAAGCTCAACCATTACCCCCTCAGCAGCCAAAAGTGAGTATTCCTTTCCCTCAGCGCCTCAAGAATAGCAAATTAGATAAACAATTTGCTAAATTCCTTGATGTTTTCAAGAAGCTCCACATTAACACTCCTTTCATTGATGCACTTGAACAAATGCCAAGCTATGTGAAGTTCATGAAAGACATCCTATCAAACAAGAGGAAGTTGGAGGAGTATGAAACTGTTGCACTTACTAAAGAGTGCAGTGCTATCATCCAGAGAAAGTTGCCTCAAAAGCTCAAAGATCCGGGAAGCTTCACTATTCCATGTGCCATTGGGAATTCTGTATTTAAGAAGGCATTGTGCGATCTTGGTGCAAGCATTAATTTAATGCCTTTGTCTATTTTCAGAAAGCTTGGATTAGGTGAGGCTAGACCTACCACTATTTCTTTGCAGTTGGCTAGCAGGTCTATTAAGCATCCAAGGGGAGTTATTGAAGATGTTCTCATCAAAGTAGAAAAGTTTATATTCCCTGCAGATTTTGTGGTACTAGATATGGAAGAAGACAAGGAGATCCCTCTCATATTAGGGAGACCGTTCTTGGCAACCGGACGGGCACTTATTGATGTTCAGAAGGGAGAATTAAGGCTTCGGGTACAGGAAGAAGAAGTGACTTTCAATGTCTTAAAGGCTATAAAATATCCGGAAGCTAGTGATAGTTGCTTTTGCATCGATGCATTAGATACATTAGTCTTTCAGCACTTTACCAAGCCAGAAGACTCTTTGGAAGCAAGCTTGACTCATCCCACTCCATCTACTCTTGAAGATGAAGACGTCATGGAGATTGTTCATTGGATGGATTCTTTTGGTCCCAACAATCGGAGGTATTTTGAACCTTTGGGACAAGGCCCCTCTCGATCAATTCCTTCAGTTGAGAAACCACCTGCTCTTGAGCTCAAGCCGTTATCGGATCATCTACGATATGCATTTCTTGGTGATTCATCATCTCTACCGGTAATTATTTCTTCTAGCCTTTCTCATGAAGAAGAAGACAAGTTGTTACGGGTGCTTAGAAGATATAAATCAGCTATTGGGTGGTCTTTAGCAGACATTAAGGGGATAAGTCCAACAATGTGCATGCACCAGATCTTAATGGAAGAAAATAGCAAACCATCAGTAGAAGCACAACGGAGACTAAATCCTACCATGAAGGAAGTGGTTCGCAAGGAGGTGTTGAAGTGGTTAAATGCGGGAGTGATTTACCTAATCTCTGATAGCTTATAGGTTAGCCCGGTGCAAGTAGTGCCAAAGAAGGGTGGTATGATGGTAGTGAAAAATGAAAATAATGAGCTAATTCCAACAAGGACTGTCATCGGATGGAGGATTTGCATAGACTACCAAAAACTAAACAAAGCTACTTGGAAAGATCACTTCCCATTACCGTTTGTTGATCAAATATTGGATCGTCTTGCAGGTCATGAGTATTACTGTTTTCTAGATGGCTACTCGGGGTACAACCAAATAGCTATTGCACCAGAAGACCAAGAGAAGACCACATTCACATGTCCTTATGGTACATTTGCATTTTGTTGGATGCCATTTGGCCTTTGCAATGCACCAACAACCTTCCAAAGATGTATGATGGCGATCTTTTCAGACATGGTGGAGCTGATTATAGAAATATTCATGGATGATTTCTCTGTTTTTGGTGACTCATTTAATCATTGTCTGACTAATCTAGAATTTGTTTTGGAGAGATATGAACAAACCAATCTTGTGCTTAATTGGGAGAAGTGCCACTTCATGGTAAAAGAAGGAATTGTCTTGGGCCACCGCATTTCATCAAAGGGGATAGAGGTTGACCGAGCGAAGATAGAGACAATTGAGAAACTACCACCACCAACCTTAGTCAAGGGGATCCGAAGTTTTCTTGGCCATGCAGGTTTCTATTGAAGATTCATTAAAGATTTTTCCAAGATCTCTAAGCCTCTTTCGAATCTACTTGTGCAAGGTACTCCTTTTGACTTCAATGAAGAGTGTGAGAAGGCCTTTATCACCCTAAAAGAGAAGCTTGTGTCTACACCCATTATTGTAGCTTCGGAATGGGAGCTCCTGTTTGAATTGATGTGTGATGCAAGTGATTTTGCAGTAGGAGCGGTTCTAGTACAATGAAGGAATAAGATATTTCATGCTATTTACTATGCTAGCAGGACCCTCATTGATGCCTAACTCAATTATGCCACAACAGAGAAGGAATTACTTGCCATCGTCTTCGCTTTCAACAAGTTCAGATCATACCTAATTGGCAATAAGGTAATAGTCTTTACAGATCATTCTGCAATTAAATACCTTATGGCCAAGAAGGATGCCAAGCTAAGACTTATCCGGTGGGTTCTCTTACTCCAAGAATTTGATTTGGAGATTAGAGACAAGAAGGGTATAGAAAATCTAGTGGCAGACCATCTCTCAAGACTTGAACAACCAGAAGAACAAGAGTTGCAACAGCCTCCCAGTGGTGATCAGTTTCCAGACGAGCAACTCTTTGTCATCACATCTACAAGCTCTCTCCCATGGTATGCAGACTTTGTGAATTTTCTTGCAGGAAAGATCATGCCACCGGAACTCTCATATCAATGCAAGTAGAAGTTCTTGTCTGATGTAAAGCACTACTTTGGGAAGAACCAGTGCTTTACAAGCACTGTGCTGATCAGGTAATAAGAATATGTGTGCCAGAAGATGAGGTAGACGAGATCCTGAGACATTGCCATACCCTTGAGTCTGGTGGACATTTTGGAGGAAATAGAACGGTGGCTAAGGTGTTGCAATCTGGGTTTTATTGGCCCACATTGTTCAAAGATGCTCATGTTTTTGTTACAGCTTGTGATAGATGCCAACGATCAGGAAACATTTCAAGAAGGAATGAGATGCCCTTGAAGAATATTCTAGAAGTGGAGCTTTTTGATGTATGGGGTATCGATTTCATGGGACCGTTTCCCTCATCCTACAACAACAAGTATATCCTCCTTGCAGTGGATTATGTGTCGAAGTGGGTTGAAGCGGCTGCAACCCAAACCAACGATGGCAAGGTAGTGCTTAATTTTCTCAAGAGACACATCTTTACAAGTTTCGGAACTCCACGAGCTATC